>JABUQX010077756.1:20000-32500 GCA_015478945.1 Trachelipus rathkii
AGTAGAAGTTTATTGCAGGGTTGTGTAAATAGAGGGGCTGATTAAACGTGGAATAAGAGAGAAGGTTTAAATTTGTATATAAGCGTTTTAGGTGTAGAGATGATGGAACACTCTATCTCAGTATATTTGCTGAAGTTATGTTAGATGGTGTATTTCAGCTGGATACAATGTGTCTGTAGTTTATAAAATATTTGAGTACTAAGGTATTAATGTTGGATGTAAGAATAAGGGAACGGATCGAATGCAGAGTGTAGTAGGAAAGTTTATGTGGTTGTAATAGGCAGGAAGGTGGCTGGTATGCAAAATATAAATTCAAGTAGGTGAAATTATAAATAGGGACTAGGATACTATAGTTTGTAGATTAGCTAAGGGTCTTACATTGTAGGGTTTATTTAGCTTCTTGTAGAGATTTCCCCTTTAGTATATATTATTGTAAATTAATAGTATAGTTTAGAGAAGAGACGGTGAATATGGTCTTGTGAATAAGATAAAGTAATATAATTCTAAAGTTTTTCTATAGTATGTTCAAGATGACAATCTTAGGTGCAGTTTATAGGTTATAAATTGTGACATAAGGTGTGAGAAGAATTAAGAATTAAAATTAGTAGGATATGTACAGTATGGAACGTCTAAATTAGAGAAGCTATCTGTATTATATATAATAATATATATATAGATATAAATATTTATATAATATATATAGTATATATATAATATATATATTAGGTGAATGAAAAGAAAGGGGTAAATGAAGAGAATAAATGAAAGGTATTTGTGCACATTGGATTCGGCTCCATATGAAGAAAGAGATTTTAAAATTTTGGATGCACAATGACTCGCGCGACTCCGGTCTCAGGTTAAGCTGTCATGCCTCATATAGTTAGGCGCAATTCGTCACACAACGGCTCGGGGAGACCTGTTAAGAACCCTTGATATTGAGATATCAGATAACTCGACAACATTTCTTGAAGAGCAGAAATCTGAGTCCTCTGCGCTCAGAGGCGCGAGAAGAGAGATCGATGCCGCCTCCGGTGACGGTCGCGAAATGGCGGTGGTGCAGCTGAGGCTCCCTACCCATCCAAACTAATGTGTTGTGAGATCCTCAAGTTGCCCCTGAAAACTCAACATAATACATTGATCTTTAACCCAAATATGGATCCACGCTGTTCCCAGTGCAAGCGCATATTAGGAAGTGATTTTTCAATACACTGTCGATGTGAGTTCTCCTCATTATCTCTAAGAGTTGAGCTTTGGAGCCAGGTCCATAAGGCTGGCGATGTGTGCTTTTTGAGAACTCTATGTCATTTCTCAGACAAATATGCTTCTCTCCTCTTTCTCATGCTCGGGTTACACCTCTCTTCCTATTCTTGGGGAACAACTCAAGACGGCCAAATAAAGAAAGAACACTCATAACACAAGAATATTCATAATCTATTAATAATTATTTTGAGTAATATATCATACCTCACTCTACTAAATAATTACTATCCTTATTCTAACAAAAATATTAAAATGCAAAATTGGCCCATTATCAAAAAACCTGATTAATATATACTATCTTAACCAACATAAATATTTTGTCGTTATTTCTTTATCATTAGAAAGTTCTAATGAATCTTCATGAATATTATTACCTTGCTATAAAAGTACCAATTAATCATCGCTTTATGCCATAAGTACATGGGCAACTATATACTCTCATACACTCTCTCTATATCTCGATTAAAGTGCTCGCAACTATGAAATTTTACACTTCACACTTCCTCTCCTCTCTCTCCAACACAGATGTAGATTCTAACTCACCCTATCTCAATCTACCTAAAACAGAATTATAACGTGCGCACTCTCCCTATCGCGCGCTCGTAATGCGGAACCAGCATACCCCACCCTTTTCTATTTTTTTGGCTTTGCTCTTAATAATACGCCCGTGTAATTCCCATCTTTTTACTCTCTTGAGTATTCGTGCTCACTAATTTTCCCTATATCTCTTCTCTCTCTCTCTCTCTTTTACACTTATTTGACATATTTTGGAATAAAAATAACAAATCTCTAATAACCTAGAATATAAATAACTAGTCTAAATAATTCTACTCAATAGTATTTGACTGTTGAGATCCTGTCAGAAAACAATTATTGAGTCCAATTAAACTAAATTTATAATTATTACAAGACACAAGAATCTGATAGCACTTCTCTCGTTGACACTTCTCGCGCGCCGGTTAGCAAAACCTCTCATACCAACTAACAAAAAAGATAAACCCTCAACTCACTCACAAACTATGATCTTCCTCACCTCTAACATCTTCGCACTCCCATTCTCACTCTTCTAATATTTCTCAAAACAATAAGTATATAATTTAAATATTATTCTTTATATTTCTTTAATATACATAAACTCTTCAATTTTTGATCCATTCAGCAAGCCTATCACCCCAATACCATATGTTCATTAACACCAGCCAACAGAGCTTCCCCTTCATTAATCCTCTCCTTAACGCCAGTTGCAAATCCGTTTTTAAAAACCTAAATAAAAATTTTATCCTTCTTTTCTAGCAAATTTTTACTTCTTTTTATACATTTATATTATTAAATTAATATTTATATATATACTATATATACTATATATATATATATATATATATATAAGAGCTTCAAGTTGTGTTCCTTATTTTAGGTGTGGTGCGAAATATTCACCATAGGAAAGTATTAATCGGCGTCTTTCCTATTTAGCCTGTTCGCGTTTTAAAATGTCATGGTGGTTCATATTAAGCACCACAGCGTATATCTGCTAGGGTTCAGGAAATCAAATCCCAGCAGGATGAAAAAAAATGCTTTAAGGGTCTATTTTTATCTAATACAAATTAGATTGCGTGAAATGGACAATTACTTTATAATAATATAATATATATATAATATATATTACTATATATATATATATATATATATATATATATATATAAAATTTTATATTATAAATATATATATATATATATTATATATATATATATATATATTATATATATATAATATATATATATATATATATTATATATATATATATATATATATATATTTATTCCACAAACCATCCCCTCTGGGTAGACTTTTTTTCAAAAGGTCCGTCACGGTGACGCCTCTACAGAACCGCTTTCCAGATCTGTCTTTCGTAAATTCTGCTCTCCTCCACCTTTTCCATCGCTTGTTCCTCTGTCGCCGTCACCGCTTCCTCCACCGAGACAATACACACCATCTTATTTTATAAGGTATTCCCGAGGAACGTCCGTCTTCGGCCAAGCCGGCCTCCATTACAGCAATTTTTTTCTGGTCCCGCTCTCTCAACATCCTACATTTCAACTTCCACAATGTTTCCAATCATCTTCAGCCTCTTTCTTCTTCTTCTCTCTCTCATCTCTCTCTCCTCCCCGCACTTCCTCTCTCTCTCTACTATACTACATCTTCTCTCTCTCTCTTCTCATTCATTCTGTTCCTTCTCTCTACTCTCTCTCTCTCTCTTCTCCCCTCTCTCTCTCTTCTTCTCTCTCTCTTCTCTCTGTCTCTCCTCTCCTCTCCTTCCCCTCTCTCTCTGCTCTCCTCTCTCTCTCTCTCTCTCTCCCTCACTCTCTCTCTCTCTCACTCTCTCATCCTCTCACTCATACATCTCTCTCTCTCTCTCTCTCTCCTCTCTCTTCTCTCTCTCTCTTCTCCCCTCCTTCCCCTCATTTCTCTCTTCAATCTATCTCTCCTTCTCTCTCTCTCTCTCTCTCTTCTCTCTCTGCTTTATCTCCTCTCTCTCCTCTCTCTCTCTCCCTTATCTACCTCCCTCTCTCTCTCTCATATCTCTCTCTCCTCTCTCCTCTCTCTCTCTCTCTCTCTCTCTCTCTCTCTCATGGGTTTTATTATAGCTTTTTTGGTCCCCTCCTTAGAAGGGACTAAATATATTTTTGAATACGGTTCAATACATTTTTCTAAAAGGTACTAGTTGATTGTTTCTTTCTTTCTTCTTGTTTCTAATATCTATAGTTCAGTACATTGTCTATTTAAAAAGGGTTAGTAAAACAAGGTAAGGGCATAATGGCATATCAGTCTCAATGACAATTTATTTTAAGACTAACATTATGTTTAAATTTTTCTTCTAGTTTGTTAATTAGTTTTTTTTATTATTCAGACTCACATGACAGAACTTCTTGAGAATTAGTTTTTTTTATTATTCAGACTCACATGACAGAACTTCTTGAGAAGGTATGCGATGAGTTTAAGGATTATGCTCAAGCTCGCCACAAAGAAACAAACAAAATTGAAGTGATAAAATTGGTCGAAAGTGGAAAGATGAATCCAAGATTTAGTGAATATGAAATGATTCAGGATCCTGAACTAAATAAAGGTGTCCAGTTTCATTGTGAGTCAATCGTTGAAGATTTTGAAGATGACATAATGGACTTCTTTTTAAAGAAAACATCTGCAGAAGGTGCTTTTGAAGATGAAGAGGAACTCAAAGAAAACTTCTGTCTCTCATCCACCAAAATTTGTCAAGATGTCAAAGAAGAATTGTGATATTAATATATTTTAGAATAAAAAAAAATTGTTCTAAGGGGAAAGTATTTATATTCCTATTTGCAGATAGCAAATATATTTACTAGTATATTTATTTTGATATTTATTTGAATTTTAGTCTCTTTTGAAATTTGCAAAACAAATTATTGTTAATCAACATCAGAATTGGCGCAGAATAACTTTGTTTCTTAAACTTTTTCATTTAGAGCTCAAATTTGGCGAGGTTTTATATTTTCTTGAATAAAGAAAAATAATGTAGTGATCTTTAGTGTCCCCCAGAGTCCAACATCTCTAAATAATAATGTTTCATTTTCTGATATTTTAGTTTTGATAGTTTTTATATTTTTGGGTTATTAACCTATTTAGACCCATTTAATTGGTATTTTAAAAATACTTCCTACATAATAATTGGTTTACTCTTTCATCATTTATATTTTTTTTATTAAGATATTTTACTTTTGCAAAGCTATGAAATTATTCAGTTTGATTAATTTCCTATTTTCCATATATATATATTATATATATATTATATATATATATTATATTATAGATATAAATATATATATTATATAATATATAATAATATATATAATATATATATAATATATATTATATATATATATTATATATTATATATTAGAACGCCTCGTGGCGCAGAGGCTGAGTCACCGACTCTCATACGAGAGGACTCTGGTTCAAATCCTCCGCGTAGCAGTTGGAGTTTTATCTACCTGTGGGCAAGAATTAAAACTCGAGTGCGAACACGTTGGTGGCGCTGCTGGTTTGGCGATTAGCCGGCCTTAAGGCGATTTCCTGTGGTCCCCCGTTAGGTTACCCCCTTTAGGGGATAAAGCACGTTAAAGTAGTTTATATATATATATAGTATATATTATATACTTAATATATATATATAATATATATATATATATATATATATATATATATATATAATATATATATATATATTATATATATATATATATATATATATATAATACAGCATCATCATTATCATCACCCACCTTTTCTCCCCAAGACTGGGGCCCGGTAAGGTGCGCAACATGCACCGGAAACAGAAAAGTACTAGAAGAATATGACTCCTTTTACACAAACTGCCAAACCCCTCTACCAATCAGGGTTGGCAAAAAGCCATGGATTTTTGGCTTTTTGACTATGTTAATTGGCTATTTGACCCTTATAATTTTTCATATAAAGGGTCAAATAGCCAATTAACAATAGCCAAAGCCAAATATCCATGGCTTTTTGCCAACCCTGCTACCAATCCTCTCAAACATTCTGCAGATTCATCACACACCAAATCATCCGCCTACAATAAGTAGGGTACCCTCTACTCTCTTCCATTCTCCATCATCCTAACACCTTCCCCTACCAACCCTACCTTTATTTCTTTCATCACCTCATCCTTAAAAAGAGTAATTATATATATATATATATATATTATATATATATTATATCATATAATATATATATATATATATATATATATATATTATATATATATATATATATATAATATAATAATATATATATAAATATATATATAATATATATATATTTTATATATATTTTTTCTCTTTCATCACCTCATCTAAAAGTAATATATATAATATATATATATAATATATATATATAAATATATATATTATATTACTATAGATTATATATATATAATATATATATATATATATATACTATATATATATAAGTTATATATATATAGATATAATATAATCTTTCTTCCTTCATCTTCCTTTAAATTCCCAAGACTGGGAGTAAGGTTGCTGACAAGCATCGGAAAAGAAAAGCAGTAGAAGATTATGACAAAAGTCGAAAAGGAAGCCCAGCCTTACAGCCCCCCCTGTACCTATTAATTAGTTAAGAACTCCGTCGCAGTCAGAAAATCCCAACCTAGAGCTTCACGGACCGCGACGGATCGCTCACTATGGTATATCGTCAAGGATAGGGTTCATCCCCTGGCCTGCGTGGGCCACAACCATACCCCCTCACAAAACCCCGCCATTCTCTCCTATCATGCACTTTGTTGTCTCGCCTCTGCAAACTAATTTCTTCCCTGCAGACATTAAACTACTTGACTCAATCCACTTTTCCTCCGGTCTCCCAGCCGGTCGGCTTCCAACACACTCGCCATATACATCCGCTTAACCAACCGACTATCACTTCATCCTTTTCCACATGACCAAAACCATTCTCACCATACTTTCATTTATTCTCTTCGTTTACCCCTTTCTTCACACCACCACAAAACTCTCTAATACGTTCATTCCTCATTTTGATCAGTTCCTTTCACACCTAGCACTCCCCTAAGATGTCCATCTGATTTCATCTGAACACATTGAACGTTAGATCTATACTTCTTTTCTAGACCATAGTCTCACTACTATTAAATAAGCCACAGTACAAATTATAATAAATATAATATATATATATATATTATATATATATATATATATATATATAATATATATTATATATATTATTATATAATATTATATATATATATATATATAATATATATATATATATATATATATATATATATATATATATATATATATATATATATATATATACAGTATATATATATATATATTATTATTTTTTTTTTACCTAATAACTGAAGAAATTTAATGATTTACTGTTCCTTTAAGCTCGAAATTTCTTCCTTAAATGCTCGGTGAATAAGGGCTTTAAAATTTGTAAAGACACTCAATTTTTCTTTGGGGAAAACGTTCATGGCTAAATTAGAAATGTTCACTTAAAATTCCCATTTTGATATATTTTATATTTAATTTATTTTTTAAATGTAACTTTTATATATAGCTTACTCTTTCAAAATACTTAATGATTTTAAAAATAAAACTAAACATTTAGAAATACTATTCAGAAATGTATATTTGCTCTATTTTGATTTACTGATTAATGAAGAAGAGACACTTTTTCCACATGGCATTAATAAAATAATAAATGAAATGATATGCATTGTTCAGCACACTTAAGAAAAAAGAGTTTAAATATTATTATTTGAGTTTTGATGGAAAGAATTTGTTAGTGTTTATGAATAAATTTTTTTGGGTAATATATAAAAAATAAACACGATGTGGTCTCAATTTTTTACTTTTGTAATACATTCCAATTTTTGCATTCCATTCTTTACCAACTTGTTCAAAGAATTACTAGTTCTTAAAATTTATAATAAAAATACTTTGTTTATTTTTGAAACAACCTTCTATTTCTTAACATTAAACCGGCAGTAGAATTGAAAATTTAAAATGTGCATTTTACCTGTAGATAATATTAATCAGGGTTAACATAAAACCTCCACCCCCCCCCCCCAAAAAAAAATAAATAAATAAAATAAACAAACTTAAAGGAATCATCTTTAAAAAGAGAAAACCCGGTTTTTTTGTTTGTTTTTTTTTTTCAACAAATTGAGATTGTAAAAATGATTAATAAGCAATAATAATAACTATATTATGTTTCATTAGTAGTGAGCCTAGTTTTATTTTTTTTTTCTAGATTTTCACTGATATACCTTTTAATATTTTAGATTGAGAATTTTTTTTTTTTTTTTTTTTTTTTTAAATTTTACCCAATATAATGTACTTTAATGTATTTTAATTTATAAATATTTTTTTTTTTTTTTTTTTTTTTTTTTTTTTTTTTTTTTTTTTTTTTTTTTTTTTTTTTTTTTTTTTTTTTTTTTTTAAAGGTGGAATATATTTTTCACTACTGATTCGATCATCATCAAATTTTCAGGGCTTTTATTGTCGGGCGAGATGCATGTTTTTTACTAGATAATTTTTTTATACTCAAAACAAATTAAAAAATTGCATTATTTATTTTATTTTTTTCCAAGAACAAATACAAAACTATTGCATATACAAAGAAATTATCTAAATAAAAAATGTGTATCTCCTCCGATTACATATGCTCTGAAATTTTCATCTTGATAGCATTAGCAAAAAAAAAAAAATTAAAGCAAATGTTTTATTTTAAGAAACAAAAAAAAAAAAGTAATTAGAATTTCGATATTGCTAAGCACAAATTTCAGAAGATCAAAAAATTATTTCATGGTTTCTCTAGGTAATAAACATCCATGTATATTTCAAGTTTAAAGTCACTTGGAAAAATATTTAAATAGAGTAAAAAATGTCAAACATAGGTTTTCAAAACATGAAAATTCTGCAAAAAATGACTACAGACTAGTGAAACACAACGTTTTAGAGGGCAGAAAAAGTAGTAGTTTGGATTTTTTTTAAAAGCAAAATTGCCTGGAAAATAAGAATTTTGTCCATTTTTAGGTGGGGCTAAAGCAAATATTGGACCCTGTCCCTAAGGGAGGTGACTAGGGTGCATATTACCAGGTTGGTAGGTGTTCCGAACGACGATGTGGAAGAGGTAGAAAATGAGGATGTGAAGGAGAATAAAAGGGGTAATTTTGGTGGGGAAGATAAAACTAATATAGATGATGAGATTGAGGGAGAGGATGAATTTATGGAATATGATGCGAGAACAAATGTTCCGGTTGAACAACCTGAGATCCCTATAATAATTCAGGAAAGGATCAAGAAAAGAAAACTGTACAAGTGTATTAAAACAGTATAGACGTGAAGGTGCTCAGTAGAGCTGGTAAGACTCATAGTAAGAAGAGTGATTCTTATAATCAAAATGTAGGTACAGATGAGTGTAGTTGGATTGATTTTAGAGAGAAGCATATTGAGTGTATTGAAGATCAAGAGCAGGTATGGTTAGGTAATTGTTTCATTTTGAAACTCTCTACCATTGTCTGATAAAATCTTATGTGGTGCTCCAAATACACTGATCCATCTATCTATGATTTTTCCAACTATCTCCTCTGGTTTCTTTGCTTCTGTCCATATTGCTTGTACATATCCGGTCAATTCGTCTACCATTACTAAGAAACGTTTTCCTTCTATTTCTCCCATGTCAACTGATAATAGTTCATTAAATTGTGTTGCTCTTTCTAATCCAACGACCGGTCTACTTGGTGTATGTTTATATTTTGACACGCTTGACAGTTATCGATCACTATTATGGATGTTAATATTGTTTTATCTCTCATATATGTTCTCTCCACTATATGCTTTATCCATTATGTTTATTAAATTTTCCTTACTACAGTGTCCAAATTGTTTATGTATTTTTATGATTTTATTTTCTCTTTGTTTTTCTGTTTGTCCTATCCACCACTTATCTCTACTAATCCATACTCTATCTCTATCTATTCTCTTGACTAATGGTATTCTAATATGTCCTGATGTATCTAATCTTCCTTGTATTTTTAATCCTATTTCTTTTAATTTCACGGTGTTATTACTTATGTCAATTCGTGCTCCTAAATTTTGTAGTGTTTTTCTTCCTATAAGCCATGGTATTTCATTCTTACTTTTGTCATTTATGTAATCAGTTTTTAAATAAATTTTATGTTCCATTATATCTATTGGTATTAGTAAACGTTTTTCTCCCTTATAATCTGATCTCCCAAAACTATATGTTTTGTCTATTCTCTCTTCACTCTCTCTTAATCTTATAATGTCCTCTTTACTCAAATTTCTTAATATTTCCTCTAGTCGGTCCCTACCAATTACTGTACTATTACTCCCAGTATCCAGAATTGATTCAATCATCCCTTCTCTTTCACCTTCATCTTCTTGATTCACTTCACTTCTCTCCTCTAGATATATTCTATTCTTTTCATCCTTCTCTCTTTCTTTCACATTCATGTTCTGTTTAGAATCCAGGCTTTTTCTACCACACCTTGAAAACCCTTCATGGGTTTAAAACACCTTCTATCTCCTTAAGGAGATAGAAGGTGTTTTAGGACATATGAGTTGGGAGTGTTTTAAGAAATTTCTTAAAACATTCCCAACTCATATGTCCTAATCCTACACAGTTATAACAACCTCGTCTTTTTTTTATATAGCTTCTATTGTCTATTAGATTACCAAAATAGAGCAGAGTTGCGCACTTGACGATCATAAACAATATTGACTTATGTAATTTACCACAAATACTAATACAATACAATTAATGAAAAAGAATTACCTTTATGATGATGTCTAGGTGTAGTTCTCGCGATAAATAATAATTTATGAGTATATAAATAATATAATTACACAAATAAATTGATGTTAATATGTTAGTTGTGTGTTAATATAGTCACGTAATATGCGTAACGTCTAGTAAAGTTAGATATTGAATATAGTCACGTCACTTTATAATATGAAGATAAATAAATAATTAATGAGGTATAAATGATTTTACATAACAGCCCACAATGTGATATCATCCAATGGACACTCTTGTGATCTGATATTTGCTCTGATGTTGATCTTAATTTGATATCTGTATCTTGGTATTCTAATATTCCTGTGTTCTCCTTGATTTAATTATTCTCTCTCTAATAATCTACTAATCTAAATGCTTCAAATATTTTATGAAGACTTATGTAATTTTTACTGAAAAATAAAACATTCATATAACAGGCGATGATGATGATTACTTTCATCATCACTGTCTGCTATCAGGGATGATGAATGGGTTTTGACTGCAAGACTGAAAGAAATTGGTAATTGGGAAACAAGTGATGTTTTTAAAAGGGTTTAAGAAAAGGGTCAGAAAAAGATCGCTTAGATGGGTAGTTACGAATAATGTGAAAAGTGTGTAAGGCAAGATTGGTTGCAAAAGGTTTTGAGGAAGAGGGAGAAGATTTAACAACTGATGCACCTACTTGTTCTGGTGAGGTATTGGGATTATGTTTAAGCATTATAAAAAGGAAAAGATGGAAATGTAACTGTCGACATAAAATCTGCGTATTTACAAGAGGACGTGATTAGGTGGTGGGTATATGTGATTCCTCCAAAAGAAGAAAAATGTTTCTTGGAGTTAAAGAAGACTGTATATGGGTTGAAAGATGCTGCAAGAGCTTGGTATGATAAAATGGTTGCTGTGATTGTTGAACTAGGGGTATGAAAAGTAAACGAACCGGCGTTATTTATATGGAAGAATGAAGGTCGTTTAATGGAATTGCGTGTTTACATGTAGATGATTTTTATTTTGGCGGTTAATTCTGATAGATTTATAGAGACGGTTATTAATGATATGAAAGAAAAACTTGAAATAGGGTCAGAAGATGTACAAGGGTTCAAATACATAGGTGTGAATATTCATGAACGTGAAAGAGGTGGTTGGTTAGAACAAGATAAATATATTGGAAGTATAAGTTTTCAGGAAAAGAGAGAGTTTTATGGTGAAAGGGAAACGGAAAGTAAGGATCAATTGACTCTACAGATTTTTAGTAGGTCAGATGAATTGGGTGAATGAACAAATTAGACCTGATTTGTTTTATGCTGTGCGTGAAAGAAGTAGGTATTTTAAAGGTGCATGGTAGAGTGGAAGTTAATAAATGTTTTTAAAAGAGGGAAGGAGATTAATATGGGTATTTCGTTGAGTAGTTTGGTAGGAAAGAATGAGGTGGAAGTGTACACTGATGCCTCTTATGGTATGGAAGGGAGTGTTAGTCCTCAGGTTGATTACATTGCTGCGCTGAAAGACCTGAAAGGGAATAGATGTTTGATTGCTTGGAAGTCGAGGTGTATGAAAAGGGTTGCGCGTTTTACGATTGAGGCTGAGGCGATTGCGTTTATTGAAGGAACACAAGCTGGCATATATCTTGAGGAATGTTGGAGGGAAGTGATTGGGGGTGAAAGAATAAACGTTGTGGTGTATACGGATAGTAAGACTTTAAAGAATGCAATATACTCTATTACGCAAGTGCTGAGTAAAGGTTTAAGAATAGATGTAGCATAGATAAAATTGATGTTCGAAGAAAAAAATATTTCGCATGTTGAATGGGTGGATACAAGGCATCAGTTAGCGGGTGTGTT
>JABUQX010077756.1:35000-64578 GCA_015478945.1 Trachelipus rathkii
TATATATAATATATACTATATATTATATATATATATACTTACTATAGATATATATTATATATATATATATATATATACTACTATATATATATATATTGTTATGCAGGTAACATCCGCATCTGCATCGCGAAGCATCCGCACATTATTAAAGATCGCATCACGCGCTTGGCCCTGCGATGGCGCGGGAATTTATTGTCGAGATTGAAAAGAATTTTATAATAAAAATACTTAGTGAATCTGAAAAAGAAAATGAAATGAAAAGGAGGCAATTTAAAAACAGCTTGATATTCCATATCTTAATGTTATAAAACATTCCAACTCGCTGGAATAGTACACTTCATTGTGATGGAAGAAGCTATTGCTCAAAGAACCTATCTTGCTTCGACGCCAGTTCGTATTCCAAGTTAACATCTTATTAATGTGGAAAATGAAAGCATATCACACTGCATTTAAGCTATTGAAACCATTTTGAAAACTACCAAAAAATCAGCGCCTCTACAGCTTCTGTTCCCGAGTAATACCATTAATCTTCAACTCTAGAGGAAGCATTTTTGAACCAATCTTCAAAAGGCAAAAAATGATGAGGTTTAAAAAGAATGAAAGATTGTTTATTAAACTTAGAGCTAGAAAAATGCATTTGTTCTGTGGAAATTAATGACCCTTCATACTATTGCAACTTACTAGATCCCCGGTATAAAGGCAAGAGTTTTTTTATGTAACAATATTAGAACAAGTCAAATCGTTACTTTATAAGGTGCATGTTAAAAAAAACTTCAATCCGAACACAGGTCTATTAATTCGCCACTCATTAAAAGGAAAAAAACACGAAATCTACAGAACCAACGCCTTCTACAAGTAAACAATAACAGATCCACTGGAAATATTCTTTTACAGCATCCAGTATGATGATAAAAAACACACGCTATCTACCAAAAAGATGTAGTGCAAATGATTGAAGAAAGCTATCACCAAGAAAAAAACGATTAGATTTATTGATGAGCCAATCAGTTGGCGGAAAGTAAGCAAATATTTAACCCACGCTTGAGAAAACTTGGCAAGGAAATACTGGGCCTGTCTCCAATATGTCCAAAGTTCGAAGATATTAAGAGTATTAGCAATTGCTGGCTCTCAAGCAGAAAATGATGTTCTTCAAGCCCAACCTTAATATATTTGGAATTTCTAATACAGATAAAGTATATAATCCATTGGTTAAAATCTCTTTCAATTAAGGGCGGAGGTTGGGGAAAGTTGGTGGGGTGCATATGAGTTGGGTCCCAGTCCCGTACCCTTGTAACACAATTATATATGTAGAGTTGGCGTAAAACTTCTCTCTCTCTCTCCTCTCTCCTCTTCTCTAAGTATATATATATATATTAATATATTATATTAATATATATAATATATATATATATATAGATTGTATATATATATAGGTATATATATATATATATATATTATATATATATATATTAATATATATATATACTATATTATATTATTTTATATATATATAGTTATATATATATTATATATATTATAAATATATATTATATATAACTATATACTATTTATATATATATATATATTATATTATATATATATCTATATAGTAATAATATATATATTATATATATATATATATATATATTATTATATATATATATGATATATATATATATAGTAATATATTATATATATATATATCAGCTTGGTTTCCAAGTACAGAGACCTGTGTACTTGTACTTGGACTTAAGTTCATTTTTTTTGTGGAGTATTGTACTTGTACTTGCAGTTCTAAAAGCTCTTGTACTGTACTCGTGTACTTGGTACTTGCACTCTCTTAGTACGTTGAAAAATTGCAAAGTACTTTCAAGTATTTTTGGCATTTTTAACTTGCAACAAATTTTATTTTATGTTTTGCTACGTATTGATATATTTATTTTCTTGTGCATTCACAATAAATTTTCATTTGTGAATATTTATATATATCTATATATAGAATATATATATATAATATATATATATATGATATATATAGATATATATATGTATACTATATATATAAATATTGTATATATATGCTATATTATATATATATATAATTATATATAATAGCGAGTATAACCAAAACGAATGTGAACATTTTAATATTATTTTATTAATCCTATAGTTTCGGATAAGAATCCTTCTTCCATTTCAAAACTTACAATATAATGATAAAAATTTAAACAAAATATTATATAAAATTAATTAAAACGTTAAAAAACTACTAGGCTTGAAATGAAATAAACCATATAGATAAATAATGATTATAATAAGTGGTTAAGAGTTCATGATTTAAAACAAAAGCTCACTTCAGTATTAAAGACTGTTAAAATTACTTAGTTTTTCATTTAAGGTCGGTTTGAGATGCCAAATATACAAGAGCAGAATCGAACAACTGAAGATCGGCGTTCCTCAAGTTGGCGCTAATATTTCCAAAATTCGATCCTGTATATATGTCGTTTTCCTGACGAGAATGAGCATTTTATAGCTGAAAGGGGGGATGATGATAAATGTGTCTAGAGTTGTAAATGAAAGACCTTTATGCTCATCAATACGTATGGGAAAAGGCTTCATATTGTCTTTCCTATGGTAGGTGGCATCGCAATCACTGCACTTGTAATGATATATTACTAGATGAGCATAGAATGGTAAAGGAGTTTATCTTTAATTTAAAAATATTTCCAATGTTGTTGTAATGATATAATAATCTAAATTTAAACTGTGTTAAGTTTGTTTTAAAACCACGTCAATTTAAGCGAATTCGAACTTCGTTTTCCCCAGAAGAAAAAGGCAAACCTCATATACAAAAATCCTTAGGAGCTTTGTTAATTTAGCCTGCGGATTTGTCTTTAAAAATTTGCTGAAAGTAATTTTCGCAAAAGTTGAGTCAATTATAAAATCTGGGAACCCATTCTCAAGAAAATATTTTCAGGAAATCAAGTTTCTTTGCAAAATTAACTTAAGATGACAAAATTTTGTACCCCGTGTCAAAAAGAGTTTTAATTAAGTTGATTTTAAAAAATATGAAGGAATGAAAGAATAAAAATTTTGTCGTCAATCCAGTAAAAGTATATATGCAGATTGAATGATGATATGAATTCTGGAAAGGATGTTGATAAACAAAACGTTATGGAGGGTTATTAGTCGAGGGATTGGAGCGAGAGCAAATAATAGTACTCTTCATATAAGGTTAGTGGGATAGGTAACTGTAGTATTTACAGGGAATTAGCTTATTGAGTGTTGTAAGGAAAGATATATCTTGGTATTTTTGTCGAAAGAGTGCGCCGAGTGACTGATGGGACTGATTGGTGAAGAACAAGGTGCGTTTAGTAATGGTAGAGGATTGTGTGGATCCAATCTTTACGATTGAAACAAATGATTGGGAAAGAGGGAGGAGAAGAATAAATTGTAATTTAGGTTTTATGGATTTGCAACAGGCGTGCGATAGGATTAATAGGGAAGCTCTATGGCAGGCTTTAGTGATATATGATATTGGTGGTAAAAAAGCTTCTGAATGAATCAAAAGTATGTTATGACGATAGTGAAGCTGTGTAAGAATAAATGGGAGTTGAAAGTGATTGTTTTATTATTAATAGCGGAATGAGGCAGGAGTGTGCTGTCTTCTTGGTTATTTCAATCTTGTATATATGGATGGGGTTAGAAAGAATTAGAGGTAGGGGTGGCAGGGTGATGGTGTAGAATGATGGAGAATGGTAGAGAAGTGGAGGGTGCCCGAACCTAATTAATATGCGGATGATATTGGTTTTTGGCAAATCTGGAAAAAAGAGTATGAGAGATGGTACAGAGATGTAGGTTAGGGTGGGTTAGAAGTAGGGATTTGAAAGTAAACGTAGATAAGAAGATAAAGGTTATGGTTGTAAGTGAGAAGAACAGTCCTCGTGCTTGAAGTATGTTAGATGGTAACAGCTGGAAAAAGTTCTGGAATTCAAAATATTTAAGATAAATGTTGCCATGAAAGGGAGAGGATGATGCAGAGATGTAGTAGGAAATGTTAGTTGAATGGCAGGAGAAGGTGGCTGGTGACCATTTAAATCGTTGTTGATGGTAAAAGGACAAGGCTTGAGGCGCCAGGTCTTTCATTGAGGATTTTTGTTTGCGTGTATTGTGTAGTAGGCTATGGTTGGAATAAGCAGGTATTGATCTAAAGTACAATGTGTTCAGATGGACAATCTTAGCGGGTGTGTTAGGGAGCTGAGAAGAATTGATAAAATGTGGAATTAACGTATTAGAGATTTTATAGTGTGAAGAAAGAGGTAAATGAGAGAATAAATGAAAGTACGTGAGATGGTTTGGTCAGTATATGCTGCCGAAAGGATGGATGATAGTCGGGTGGTTAAACGGATGTATAGTTGTGAGTGGATGGGAATCGACCGGCTGGAGACCGAAGAAAAAGTGAATTGAGTCGGTAAAGGAATTCTCGGAGGAGAGAAATGTAAGTTCGGCAGAGGCAAGAAAAAGGTGCATAATAGGAGTGAAATGGCGGGTTTTGTGATGGGGGTATGCCGTTGTAGTGCCCCTGGGCCAAGGGATGAACCGCACATTGACGAGATGCTATAGTGAGATGTTCCATCGCGTTCCCGTGAAGCTCTAGGCGTGGATTGTTCTAGGACTACGACGAGTTCTGCACAAAAATGGTATAAGGCGGGGCGGTAAAGGCTGAGCTTTCTTTCGACTTGCTTCATAATTCTTCTTACTACTTTCTGTTTCCGGTGCATGTTACGCACCTTACCCCCAGTTCTTGGGAAAGAAGGTAGTATGAGATTTGTAAGGATACTGCGTATTATAGTATATATATATAACTATATATATATATTATATATTATATATTATATATAAGTATATATATATGATATATATATTTATATATATAATATAATATATATATTATATAATAATATAATATATATTATATATCTATATATATTGCAAGTTTTTCTATTAAAGTACTTGTACTTGACCAAATTCTAGAGTACTTGTACTTGACTGAACAATTCTAGAAAGTACTTGTGACTTGTACTGACCAAGAATGTACTGAACCCAGCCTGATTATATATATATATATATAATATATAGATACTTATATATATATAATAATATATAGATAAATATATATATATATATATATAATATATATATATATATATATATATAGATATATTATAATATATATAGATATATTATATATATATAATAATATATTATATAATAGATAGATAATATATATATATTAATATTATATAAGATATATATATATATATATTATATATATAAATTATATCTATATATATATATAGTTATATAAGTCAATAACCCACAGTTAGTATATACTATACATAAATACTAACCGGTACTAATATAATAGCTAATAATAATACTCAGTAACCAAAGTATAACAAATAAGTAGAGTCACTAAGCACACCGGATATAATATAGTTTAGCTTTCAAAGTGTGAAGCAGTTGTGGCTCGTGTTTGCGACTTGCTGTGTGGTTATGTCGTTTAGTCGAGCATTTTAAATTGGGCTACTAAGAGTGTAATGTCGACCACCCCGAAAAGTTTAAACCGTGATTTACAGTCTGCGATCAGTATATTTAAATGTCATATTAGTCTGACGGGTATTAATAGTAGAAATTAAAAGTCAACTATACACAAATCAGCGTTTTCGAGTTGACTACTACAAAACATGACCTAATCCTCGACGACCTAAATCTTAGATGAAGTTTTTAGTGTTTTACCTTTTTAACTTTTTAAGTTTTTAAGTTTTACGTATTTAATTATTATAAGCAGCTTTTAGCTTTTCTTTAAAGTTTTAATGAGATTAGTTTGCGAATCCGATTTTTTTTACGTTTCATGTACGTTTGTAAATTTGAGAAGCTGTGCGAGTTCGTGTGTGTGATTTTTAACTTTTAAGGTTTTAGTTACTTTACTTATTTAATTTCGATTACTGATTTAGTTAGTCTTGTTTCCATTTTTATAAACATAAATTTTAATAATTTTTATCTTTAAGGTTTTCAATGCGTCTATAGCAGGAGTAGTAGGGCAAGGGTTCCGGACGCAAATGGCCTTGACCACCTACCCGACCTTTCTGACCTTTTTGACCTTGACTGACCTTGACCTTGACCCACCTGACTTTTTTGAGCCAAAATTTTTACCTGGCTTTGACCTTTATTTTCCTCGACCTTTATTGACGGTTACCTTTTTTGACCAACCCTTTGGTCTCCATGGGTCATTTTTGGCCCACGGTATTTTTTGGTAACCCAAATTTTTTGAGAATCCAATTTTTTTTGGCAACCCTAATTTTTTGGCAACCCTAATTTTTTGGCAACCCTAATTTTTTCGGCAACCCTAATTTTTGCAACCCTTCGAAGAAGGGTTGCGCCAAACGGTTGCGTAAGCAACCGTTGTACGTACCCCACCCTAATTTTTTCGACCAACCTTTGGTCTTCCATGGGTCATTTTCCCACAGTAATTTTGGCCACCATTTAGGGCTTAGCCCTTTTTGATGTTTTACCTTATTTGACCATGATATTTCGCCCTTGACCTTGCCATATACCATGGGTCATTTTTTGCCCACGGTATTTTTGGCCACCCTTAGGGGCTTAGCCCTTTTTTGATGTCTTAACCTTGTTTGACCATGATATTTAGGACTTGACCTTGCCAGATACCATGGGTCATTTGTGGCCACGCCAATTTTTTGGCCACTCGTGGACCACCCGTCACATATTTCGTTCCTAACTTGAACGTATGTATGGATCTATCCTCACTCCACACACCCCACAACACACACACACACACACACACACACACACACACACACACACACACACACACACACACACACACACACACACACACACACACACACACACACACACACTTACACTTATACACACATTCACTATGACACTTATACACACATTCACTATGACACTTACATTACCCATAGACACTTACATTTACACAATACACACGTACAAACACACTAGCAACCCTTTGGTCTTCCATGCGGTCAATTTACCACGGTAATTTTTGATCCTTTATAGGCTTAGCCGATTTTTTGATGTCTTACCCTTGTTTGACCATGATATTTCGGCCATGACCTTGCCATATACCATGGGTCAATATTGACCCACGCTAACTTGATGGCTTTGAATGGTTCCCAATCACCGTAAGAAGTATCTAGATGTTCTATTAGTGTTTATGAGTATTAGCATGTTACAGGCACAGAGTAGTGCCAGCGTGATGCCAACGTGAGTGCCAATGAGTGCCAAGTGAGTTGCCACATGATGCCAAGTGGAGTGCCACCATAGTGCCAAGTGAGTTGCGGCACATAGTGTCAACTGAGTGCACTTTTTTCAAGCCTTTTCTAGCCTCCCTGAAGCCTAGAATAGCCCTAATTTATCGGTTGCTCTTACCCCTTAAGGTAATAAGTATGAGGGAAACCGAATGAGGACATTACAATCCTCCTGGCTAGACTGCTTCTACTACGATGTTAAGATATTTTAAAGCTTTATAGCATGCACAGAATAGGATATCGAAAGAGTGTTACACAGTGAGGACAGTGAACCGCAAACGTTTCCGAGTCGGCATCCGCAGGTGAACACCACGTCGCGAAACGCCGCCGCCTGTGCCGCCCGCAGGCGCAAAATTTCCCGCCCGCCGCGTGCGCCCGGCAGGCGCCACAATCATTTCCGCGTAAACGCCGCCGCGTTGCGTCGCGCAGACGCAAAATTCCGCGTGAACGCAAATAAATATTGATATTCAATGAAACAATTCAAAGAATTTCGCTTTCCAATAATGATACTATGATCATCATATTTAATACGAATTGTACGAAATTTATTAAAAACATATACTTTTACATACCTTAAAGCAGGTTAAATCAGTAAATCGAAATAGAAGGTTGTTATTACCTAAACACCTTAGGGATTTTAGGTATGGCTTTTTTGTTATACGCTTTACCTGCTTTAACTTCTCCTGCTTTACTGCTTTAAACTTACTCATACAACATAACTTAAAGAGTAAATCAGTAAATCAATAAAGGTGTAACCTAACACCTAGCGGGATTAGTATGCTTTGTTTTACTGCTTACTGTTATAACTCATGTTTTACTGCTTTAACTTTTCTGCCTGTACTGCTTTAACTTTCTGCTTTTACTGCTTTAACTTTCTGCTTTACTGCTTTAAATGAAAATTTATAAAACATTATGTTTTCTTTTATATTTATGTTTTATTAAATTTTATTTATTCATTTTCTATTTTTTCTTTTTTGTTTTAATACTTTTTATTTTTAATTTTTATGTTGAATATAAAAAACACGAGTTTCTGGATATGAAGCATTTTATTTAATAAAATTGTACGAAAGTTTTATTAAAAACTTTTTATATATACGAGTTTTGGGGGTAGTAAAATCGCATTTTTTCATTTTAAAAGCATTTATTACATAGAGTAGGAAACCAAACCACATCAACAGACAAACATTAGATCAAAGAGAATTACAGTTATTTATAACATATGTTAATCTGAAAAGCCAAAATAATGAAATAAATTACAATAATACTCCACGGATAAATTAGTAATATAAGGTTGAACAGGGGAAAGACACTAGTTTTTACACAGCTTCATTTATTATATTTTAAAAATAGGTAGATATAATGATTATTTCAATATAAATTGAAGTTCAAAGAATCAATTTATGGTGTACAGCATCGTTTTTTGCTCTATAAACGGGAATCCAATGTCCTGTTGAGGCGATGTGACGAGGCAATGTATTGAATATGAAGCAGGTATCTCTACCACATTTACAGAGTTTTATTGTAGAGCGACCACCTAAAAGCGAATGTCAATTTTTAAACACCGATTTTTATTTCTCTTCAATTCCATGCTTATAATAATTCAAAAGTACGTTGCGTTACTCTGTTAATTTCAATGAGTTGAGGATGCTCAAGATAGACCACTACAGTGAATGGGTGATTGTAGACTCGATTCAAAAGAGAGACTTAGTCCTAAGTTCCCTTTCTCAAATGTATTTTAAATGATAGCGTAATAACAAGCCTGAAAGGTCTGCCGTAAGATCATAGGCATATAAATTAATATTCTTTGCGTATTCTTCAGAAGATTTAAGCCTGTTCCACCATCATTACATGATACAGTATGTGGCTATTAAGTTCCGTAAAGGCCGCGTACAGACAGATAGGTCTCCGTTGTATACATAGCATAATCACGTCCGTTGAAGGTAGTCCATTCACATTGTAAAACTGATTACCCCTAAGTCCGAAAGTTTGAATTTATATAGGTGGACTTTTTATAATTCCCGGAGTTGGCTTCATGTTCCACAATCCCTATTATTACTTTCTTTGGTAAATTTCCGTTTGTCGATGTTAGGTATATAATACTCGATAATCCTTGAGTGAAATTTAATATCTTAGTTTCAACTCTCTTAATAGGATGTTTTACTTTGCTGTAGGATTCAAAAGCGAATTTTCAATTTCCAAATGTCGCTGTGGTGACAAACAATTTCACGTTTCTAACATAATGATAAGGCTCCAACAGTTTGAAAACAGGTTAGACATACAGCTGTAGCAGTAGCGCTTACTTTTTTATTTAAAGAGCAAATTTAGGATTTGACGTTGATTAAAATGATTCTAGTATCTTACAGATGTAGAAGAGTCTTTCTTGAGAGAAGATATCACCATTTAATCGACCGTAAAATCCATAGTATTATTTATGACTCTAGCTGCTTTATCTATATGTGCAGCTTCATCTTTGAAACTGTATAAAAACCACATGATTGGAGATGAGATTGTTTAGCGTCGTCTGAAAAATTTAACAAATGTTCTATATAGCTTCTATAAGGATAATTAGCCGCTGATGCACCTAGTGAAGTTCCGTTTAGATAGACTTCAACCTGGGAAACATGCATACAGGAAATTTGATTCTGTATATACTATATGGTCAATCACCGAAGGAAGAGCTGTACCATCAGGTTTTGTCAATTTCGTTTTTACATAAAAAAACACATTAGAGGGATCTAAGTACTGGTCAGAAGCGCCTGGAATATTGAACTCTAGAGGAACATCTGTGTTGGTAATTGAATGCAGAGGTTAATACTGATAAAGTTGGATTCGTTAACGCTAATCTGTGTAGGGGTCATGGAAGAGAGATCCAATTCACTCTTACAACAATCAGGACTAGAAGGATTGAAGGAAATGCATCTTGCATGTGCCGACTCTGGTCGTTATAATTGAAACATTTACAAAAAATCATTATTTCACATTTCAAAAGATTTTGTAAGATTTTCTTTTAGATAAAATAGGAAAAATACATCAATACATTTTTTCTTCAGCTACATCTTTTTCTACTCTTTTTTTCTTTACGACCAATCTTCTGCCCCTGTCGTCCTTGACCTGAAATAGGACAACTCGATCTAAGAACAACAAAATTTTGTCGGATGTAAACTTCTTCCTATTACGCCTCCTAATAAAGTCTTTGTTTGCTATGTTGGAAATTCTAAATACAACTTACTTTTATACTTTTCTAATTTTAAATGAGTTCTTTAAAAATGCATCTAAAATCTTTTGATTACAATAGATAAGGGTAAAATCAAAAAGTTTTAAACAGAAAATTATGCATCAAGGTACTTGCCAGAATTTAATTACTTTTGAACTTATTATTAAGAAAATTTAAATCATTTATTTTAAAACTGAATATATAGTTCAAAATATATTATTCCGTCTTTTAATTATACTACTACAAATATCCTTATTATTTCAAAGAAATATTGAACTTTGCATAACAGTATAAAAAAAAAGTATTAAGATATATGAGTAAAAGTAAACTCAACAAAGCAAAAAAAAATTCTTTTGAAAAATGAATTACCGAAAACCATCAGCGATGGGCTTGTCTGGCTTCTTTTTCTGTATTGCAGTGGCAGAACATGTTTCAACTCTTGCTGGACACTTGTAGTTGTTAACAATTTGTTCGATTTTTAGTGTCTCAACAATATCAATTTCGTCTAAAGCACCTTCTATATCCTGCTTGTTGGCTAAAACTAGAACTGGTTTACCAGTTATCTTCTTATCAGATAGCAATTTTTCAAGGACAGAATGACACTCTTCTATTCTGCCTTTATCACTAGAATCTATGACGAATATTACTCCGTGAATCTGAAAAATGATCAGATTCTTTAAGCACATTTCTAATGATATACATAGCTTTAAACTATATATCGTCAGTCATCATCAGTTTTTTTTTCCTTTACAGATAACACCACCACTCACGGGCAACAGAGCCCTAATCAAGGAGGGGGTGTACTCAGTTAACGTCCCAGCAAGAAGAACAGGAGAGAATAGATCACATTCTCTCACCCGACCAGTTGGGAACCTGGGACTCTCGCAATGTTTGGCAAGTGCTCTACCACTGAGCTACTGGGCGCTTTAACATCGGTAGGTAAATATAAATTACATAAATACATATACATAAATATACATACACACTTTATATTATATATATATATATATTAAATATATATATATATTTATATATATAATATATATTAATATACATTTTTACCTGTATATTTTATATACATTTCTATAGAGATATTTAAAATATATTATAATATAAAAATATATCACCCATATTGACAGGGCCCCTTTAACCATTCATCCCCCCCTAGGCAAAAAAAAAAAATCACCCTAAAGGCAATGTTTTAAAGTTAATATATATATATATATTATACATTATATATATATATATATAATATATATATATATATATATATATATATATATATATTATATATAATATAATATATATATAATATATATAATAATATATGTATATATATATTATACTAATATAATATAATATAATATATATATATATTATATATATATTATATATATATATATATATATATAATATATATATATATATTATATATTTACTAATATAATAGATATATATTTCCCGCAAATCTTTTCCTTCAGTTTCCGGAAAATGGGGATTGACTGTTATAGGCCTTGGATAATTGTAGGATAACGCAATCAGACTCTGATTTCAGAATAAGGTTTATTTTTGAGAATTAAAATTATACAACCACTAAGACCCTGAAAAACACCAATTTATAACAACACTCTCAAAAAACATGAAAAGTTATAAAATATGTTTACATAAGAAAGTTAGACAAAAAATCGTTAGGTGATAAATACAAACTCTTCAGTCTCGAATCTCTACCACATCTTTATTCTTAACCCAATATCGACATTTTATAAAGGATGTAGTAGAAGCATAATTCTCCTACGCCAGATTCAATTAATAAAATACAAAGAGCACAAAAAATCAATCTACAACATGCTAAATATAATACCTCGAGGATGATATTTGTATAAAAATAAAACTGTGGGGCGACGTAATAAACTCCAGCAAAATTCGCTCTTAATACATAACAAGATAATTTCGCTCAGTTCCAGCGAAGCGAAACCAGAGATGTTTATATGATTTTCGACTGCGTCGAAAGAACCGCCATGTTCTACAAAAAATTTCAATTTATATAAAAAGATATATTCGTGGAATTATTCTCTATAAGGCCATAACGAAAAGCCAAAGTTAGAAGTGATCGATGTACGTGAATTTCAGTAGTGCCATAAATTTCACCTCGGAAAAAAAAAAGTATTACAAAAAAAGATTTTAGTTTTTTTTTCGGGATGAATAAGATTGGAAGCCCATTACAAATTATAAAAATTAACGCAAACTGTGTGTAATTTTGTTATTATTTCAGAGTAATGAACTCTAACCAGAAATACTACTCGCCGTAATACTATTTATATTTAAACCAAATCAAAAGTATCTTTTATATTAAGCGAACGTGAAAAAATAAATAATAAATTGTGATAAGTAGGTTTCAAAAAAAAAAAAATAAATGAAGTGGGAAGCCGAAGTGGCTGATGGATTTATACACCCTCACAAGTTTGTATAGACCAAAGTATTTATAAGAATTACTTTTTATATTCCATTGCATAATACTGTTTCCCAGAGATTTGTACAATAGCATGACAGTTCAACAACTTTGAAAAATGGCTATTAAGTAGCAAAAATATGGCGATGTGAAACAAATTTAACGGTCTCAGAATTAAGAAATTTAACTTATATGACCCTGTGGATGTCTGTGAAACAACTTTAAATGGAAAAAAGTAAAATTTTGAAAAGATTTTTATAAATAACCGTGTAACAGTTGATTATAATTCATTAATAAACTCAAAATTGCTAGACTTCTAACGAAAAAAAAATATGATGTATGGTCAGAGTCAGTCCAAACTATATCTTTATCACTTTTGTTACCACTGACCCAAATTTTCAATACCAAAAAAAAGATAAAAATATAAATGCCCTCTCAATCTTGCATTTATATCAGGCTGAGTCACAAAATATAACTTACATAGTATAGGATGTGTTCTATAACTGATATTCCTGTAGAAGAAGTACTAAAAGAAAGTTCTCCTTACAAACATTTTTTTAATAATCATTTTATTTAACCTTTTTAATTAAACTTTTGACGTTTTCGAAGGGAAAAATTTCAAAAAGAAGTTTATGCTAGGTAGGGCACATATTAAGCAAAAAATAAATTTATACTTTAAAAAAATAGGGCTAGATGCTCTTCATGAATAGTTCTAATAATAAGTAGAAATTAATTCCAAGACAATTTTTTCTACAAAAAAAAACTAATACTTTTTTTTTTTTTTTTTTTTTTTTTTTTTTTCTTGTTTTTTTTTTTTCACTGCAAACACCTTGTACTAAATTATGTTACAAATTTACTTTCTAGGCGAAAAAAAAAAAATCTTAATTCAATCAATATATATTTTCCATTCATTCACACCTCAAAATTTTATGCAAGCTAATCGTCTTACACCTCCATTCAATTTAATCTCTAAGTTCAAAGTGCATGAAAAAAATTTAAATCTTTAAGATAATTTAAGATAATAATAATATTAGTTCCCTCTAAAAATTTGAAAAATAAAATATATATTATACCTGAAAAAAAAAATGTCGGACTTTGGTTTTGTAAGGGAGGATTTTTACCAAAATCTATCTTTAGTTGCTAAAAAAACCAAATTTACATATAACAAAGGTAGCTAAATAGAATTTCCAAAAGAATAATCATGCCATGATGTGCAGGAGGAAATCTGTTATAAAAAAACTAACTTAGAAAAAATGAGATTTTCATAAAGTGCATTGCCTAATTTATCTTATAACTTTAGTTCTTATAAATTGATGAAAAAAAACCTCCCTGCAACATTTCAAGCTTATATTAATTTTAATTATATTAAAACTACTAAAAAGGTTCGGTCCATAGTCCTTATACAATCATTAATTGAAAATTCTTACCTCAAATGATCTGGCTTTTGAACTTAAATTAGTTTCAGCAACTTATATGTGATAATGAAAAAAACCCCAAAAAATATAATTCGAGTTTGAATTATAACTGATCACCCACCAGATCTCTTACTTTCTAAAATATATGGGGAGAAAAAAAAATTCTCAGCAAGATGGGTAAAACGTTGCTTATCAAATGTGAATCTAAATGAAACTCAGGATATTATTTCTATCTTCCAAAATAATAATTAATAATAATAATATAATATTTGAGAATTAATCTATTTGTTCGAAATCCTATAAAAAAAATGCTTTCAACTAAAACACGTATCAACAATTTTTTTATACCAGATATTGTAGCAATAATGAGTAAAGAATGAGAATTTATAAAATTTTTGGGGAATGAGATATAAATAAATTTTATAAAATAGAAAAAAAAATATAAAAATAGAGAGAAGAAAAAAATATCAAATCTCTAGAGAACAAGGGAGCGGTAATTGGGAGAAATGAAAAAACGTGTTGTATGATACACTTCAAATAAAGAAGCGCTATAGCTGGTAAGTTAATAATGATTAAGAACATACCAAGAGACATTACAAGAAAGAGAGAAATAATATAGGCATAAGGGGTGTAGCGACAAAGATTAAATTCAATAATCTTTCCAAAATAGGCCTTTTGGGGTAAAGCCCTATTTCAAAGTGTAAAGCAACTAAAAATAAATAAAACCAATTTTCAACAAAACTGGATGAAAGAGATTTAAGGTAAATCATTATCGTTCTATAACAAGTTATAATTTGGTGGCTCCCCTATTGATCTTAGGCATCTAATGGCTTCAAAAAAAAAAATATTAAGAAAGCAATGAACACTAAAAAATTTCTTAAGCTCTCATCAACACCAATCCGGGCTACTTGCCTTTCCCTATTCACTTTGCCCCTTTTTAAACTTTCTATTACTAACCATATTGTTATTCATATATATATTATAAACGTACTTGTATTGAGATGCAGGTCTTATTCAATAAGAGCAGATAGGAAATCTACGTTTACAAATTTAGAGCATTTATTTAAAAGAAGGGACGTTAGGTTTTGCGATAGAAAATTACAATTACTTTCTTAAAATGAAAGGAATAAAAATTATTGCAAGAAAAAGAAAAAAAAAATAAGAATCAGATAAAAAATAGGGCCTTGTTTTTTTTTTTCACTTTAAAAGCGTATAAAAAAATAAAAAAAAAAACAAAAGGATCTGCTGAAGAAAAATAACAAAAATTATAAAATATGTGATATTTCAAAAATACAAAATTATATTGATAAGAGAAAGAGAGGGAAAAAAAAAACTACTCCATAATAACTTCAGCAAATTTTAAACCAACCCATGTTTGGGGTAGAGTTAAAATTTAATTATAGGTTATTTAATCGTGTACCAGCTATGTATTCCCCTAGTTTTAGGCCTAACTTAATTAATAATTTCAGTTTTTCTTAAGTGATTTAAGAAAATAAAACCGTGTAAAATATTATATGAAATATAATAATCATAACGATGGGAAATGATTGAGACTTACTAAGAAACATTCACTGTTGAGCAACAAGCTAAGAAACACTGCTAGGGTCATTTGTGATAAAGTAAAATATTATTCCTCGTACAGCCGCGTTGAAAGGGGGATAGAAATTGGGAGGGATGTTATATCGAACGTTTGGGGTCGCCGAGGGGGCGGAAGGAGATTATATTCTGTTTTGGAAGATATGCAAAGATGCTATGCTCGCTATTGAAAAAAACAAAATTGGTAAATTTGTTTTTATTGGATATTGTCCGTTGATAAAAAAAATTTAGTGTGTGGTGAAAAATGAAAGATTTATCAATAGATTCTAACGAAATATTATAAAGTTCATTGTACAAAACAAAAATTCAGATAATCTATGAATGATTAAATATAAACATAAATTTCGGTTTTGCGGAGCAAACTCTGAAGGGGTGCTCATTCAAAAGTGTGGTATTGGGAGAGAAGGGAATGAGGAGAGGATTCTAGAAACGACATGAAGAAAAATTTAAGATAGAGAAGCGGGAGATCTGGATTGATAGAATAGTGGTGGAGGAAGCATAAGGTTGTATAAAAGTATATTTTAATCTATTATATGATTTTTTTTATAATAATATCTATATATTATAAGAATATGAAAAAATAAGCATAAAAATTAAGATTCATGCTTTCTTTAAAACTAATTACGAAAAATTCATTTATATGGTATATAGGAGTTCGTTCATTTCCAGTGAAAAAAAAAAAAACTCCTAGACTATATGCACAATGGTGCATATGGGAGAACTTAGCAATGAAATTCTATTTGGACATAAGATATATGAAAAACTACCATATTGAGAAATATAAAAATATAAAGACAAAGATCATATACTTAATAGATTACAAAAATGAAAGGTAGTCAGCAGTAAAGTTATAAATCTATAGGAGTAATTGTGGAGTGTTACGTTTAATGTGAGCAAGGCAAAATGCATAAAATGAAAGAAACATTTAAAGTTTCATTTAAAATAATTGTCATTTCGTGTAAATAGATTAGAAGATACTATATAAATTTTTGAAAGTAGTAAGAAGAGTTGCCTACAATAAGAACTCAATTAAATACTTTTGGTGTATGGCATTTAGAATTCTTACTAAGTTTGTAGTTAAAAATTGCGATGGCTCTCACAAGAGATATATGTAGGATTAGATAAAAAAAAATTATTTAGAGTGATGAAGAAACCTTTTAATGGTGAGGATAATTTGCACAACACTGTTTGCTGGTCGAGTGTGAACGTGTACATAACCCATAATATAAAATGACTGGATGAAAATCTAACGAAAAGATATCATAATTCCGAGAAAATAATAACTATATTACGTAACGTATACATATGAGATAGATAATAAAAATCTCACAAGTAATTCTGAGGCTCACGTGGAACAAAAATAAAGTAAAAGAACTTGTAGATATGGTTTATTAACATAAATATAAGTCATATAAAGAGTTGACTCTCTTATCAGATACTTTAATATTCTCAAGACAAAAAACCTCGTTGTGCCTCTTTAACTTGTTAATACAAAACTAACGTATTAAACCATTGTTTATTTGTTCACATTTAGGAATATTTTCTTACATCTGAAGATGTGTGCGATTTGCTTTTCTCTTTCCATATTACTCTTGTTTCTCAAAATTCAAAATTATTAAATGTTGCTACTCTTGCGTCCTTGCTTCGCCTTGCGTGATGGAGAGAAACATCTTTCTTTTTTAAAGTACTTACATTGATTTGGTGATGTCGTGTAGTTGTGTGTGTCTTCTTTTTAGTTTATTCACATATTGTGAACTGGAGTTCGTGAGCATTATTGGGTCTTCAGTCAGAACTCTTCTTCGGGGACCCCATTCCGTGTGTGGGGAACGATGTGTGTCGGTCCTCTTCACTCGTATAAGAATGATGTTAGACAAGGTTCCTGTTGATCGCCAGATTATGTGATTCTGCCGAAACAATGTAAGATTATAACTCAGGACGAGTTTGTTTGCTAAAGTGCCAATATCCATATAGCTAGTTGGATGAGGAATTTGGATAAGGGATTGTCTACTGTGAAGCAGAAATTGTCTCTCAGGAGGCAATGTACTGTGTGGAGGACGGAGAAGTGAAATTCTTTGTGACACTTGGAGTTTGAAAGTGTGAGAAGAGAATGTCCCAATCAGAGGTCGGTGGATTAATCTGCTCTTGATCCAACTATGTTCGACTAAACGAATTTTAGGTTAAGCGTACGTACTGTGAACAGTCACAGCCACTTCTCTGAAGCGTGAGAGGGTAGTACACCAAGAGTTTTGCGCACTCTGGCGCAGGTGGGCTGGAGACGCACAGCTTACGCGTAATGCTTCTCTTGTGGAGGAGGATTCGTAAGAGTTTCGAGAAAGTCGCTCCGTTCTCCGAGGACTAACATTTATCCTTCTAAAACGCTGTAAGTATGAGTTTCGTATTTGCTATTATGTGGCTGAACGAAAGGATAACTGGTTTATTAGCATCACCTATTGTAACTATTACGAATGTATCAGATATCTTACGGGGACTCACAATTCCTTTATCTATATACATAATCGACATTCGGTTTTGTGTGTCAGACAGACAGAGATGACAAGTGCTGCGCTTGGCAACGAAACTGGTAAGGTGTGTTCTCTGGAATTTTGGTCCTGTGTGGGAATATAGGAATGTGCAATGCAGTCTGATTTGTAAAGGAAGAGTATGTGCGAAGGACCTCGTCCGAATCTAAATTTGTAAAGAGGAGGAGGAAGTTTAGTATTTTCTAAATGTAGAGTTAAGATTAGAAATATTGAGAAAATATCTTACCCTATACTCTGTAGTTGTATATATGGAAAACCTGCATCAGGAGTCTGAAACAAAGACCAAGCAGTTGTCGAGGGCTACTTTTCAAGTGCGCTTACTTAGTTGTGTGCGTGTTTTGCCGGTGTATTAGAAAGGACTTGTCAGAGAATCGCGCGGTGTTGCGGAGAAGAGGAGTTTGACCAGGTAAAGTGAATGAGATATTCTACTATAGGTTGTGATTGCGGAGCTAGACTGCGAATGATTTTTGTAAAATCATCTGCGCTGAAAAAGAGTCTGATGTTTGTATGAGATATATATTTAAAATTGATTGTTCTTGGGATGGTGTGTAGCTAATAATTGATATTCCCTTTGCTATTCTGAGAATATGAATCTAGATAAGGTGTGTTTGATGTGAGTATATGCAATCTATGAACATAAGCGTTCTACTTGCTCAGATAAAGAAGAAAATGATATGCTCGAGTTCAATTTAGAGAAGAGAGAGAGAGCTATATCGAAGTAATGAGATCAACTCCATTTGGGAAGGAACCAAATTGGATGGTGAGGTTCTAAATTATCTATAATATGAAGGTTACAGAAATTAATCATACTGCTCTCAGTAAGCTAGGTAAAGAATTTTTTGATATCTAGTTTTTCAATATTAAAATACATTATGTAAATTAGTATCCGTAAGAAATCTATTTTGCGTGTAGAAGGGGTAGTGCCTGAGATAAATGATATTTCAATTCTTAGATATTTGAGACATGATTAGTAGTTGAAAAGAGATATCTGCAAGAAGAACTAAAGGACCAGGAATAGGAGAAATTTCTCCAACTAATTTCTCTTAATTTAAAATTATTGATTGCAATTTATTAAAATTTCAAATAAGGTTTGTTAATATTATTTGCACAAGAGTGCTAGATATATGAAAAATCATACTGATAGTGAGCTTTGAAATAAATATTAGTATTAGCCCTCATCAGCTATTTCTTTATTTATAAAAATATATTATCTACATTAGTTTTAATAGTGCTCAAGTGGTCTATAATTTTAATCTTACATATGTGTTTTCTAACTTTAACATTTCTGATTTATTCTTTGTCATATAATTTCATTATTTTATGGAATTAGTTGCGTTCTCTTTCCAAGTGTCTAAAGATATTTTATAATATATAGTTTTTTTGCTGTTTTTTTATTCTTTGTTTAAAAATCGCTGTCCTTGATTTTTAACTCCTATTTTTGACGATACATTATATTCTATTGCCTATCTTCTCTTTCCTTGTTTTTCTCTCGTCTTGTGTGTCTTCTATAATGTATATATTTATTATTTTATATGTCTCTGTTTTTATATGTTTCATCTTCCTCTCTAATGTTTTATCTTTTGCGATTGAGCTCTATTACTTATTATCAATAAATAAAACTTTATTCATCTCTTATTTATTTATAATTGAGAATCTAAAAATCAAAATAATTTTACAATCTAGTCTATATTATTATTTATATTCATATTAATTTAATATGTATTAATCTCTTAACCTTTCCTTTGCAAAAATTTCAACATCTAAAATATCCAATACCTCAATTTAACTTGTCTGTCGTAAGTGCTTTTATGAGATTTCTATCCACCGAATTACTATCGCTAATTTCAAAAGCATTAGTGTTCACATTTTCCATTTTCATACACTGCAAGGCAACCATTGTTCGCTTTTCTGTGATTCTTTGGCGTTGTGTATCCCACTGGCTTTCAGACTGGTGAGACATTTGATCTGGCTCGGCTTTCTCGATTTTGCATAAGATGTATGCGTATGGATTTCATTCAAATCTGTAAATTGTCATAAAATTTCTCAAAATAAACAGGGTAACTTGTGGGAGAAGCGCAAGATTCTCACATCTTACTCATTGGAAAATGTGGGAATATGTGACCTACTGGTTGCTTTTGTCGCCAAGCCTCAGATTAGCGAGGGTGGTATTTTTTGATTCTCAGTTGATTGAGACTTTAAAAAATGCGTTCATATAAATTTCTGTTTGTCCCATGACCTGAAGTATCTGCTCTTCCACATATACCAAAATTGATTGAGCTATTTAGTAGTTACTCTCATTACTGCCTCAATCTGATTTCACCTATTGTGAGAATGAGATGCAGCTATGCTTATCTACTTATCTCTATTTTATCCCAGTAATTTGCGTGGTTGCTTGTACACACCATGAAAACTTAGTTTAGCCTCTGATAGTGCAAGTTTAACAATTTCTTTTTTGAACAATGTATGTATCATATATTAATAACATATCTGAAAAACTCTATATTTAATATTATAAGAATTTTATATATACACCAGTCTGCAGCTATATATTCCACGGTATATATAATGACACATATAATAGAATGGTGAAGCTTTCAAAATCCTTCGATATAAGAAAAAATTTTTGTTAAAATCAAATTTTCCCGTTTGTTATTAATAATCAACTATTATTAGAATAAAATTAGTCGTTGCATATTTTGCATAGTTTTCCTTAGCCAAAACCTTTTTTTATTAGTAGTTGCTTTTTTGATTTTCTGTGCACCAGATTGGTGTATGCGTGTTGATCCACTATCCGTTGCGATTCATGCGCTATCGATAGTACTTACGGTGCCTATTCTGAATATATTTCATTCTTGAACTTCTCAATAATGATCCTTTGCGAGAATCATATAGATATTACATATTATACAGTAGTGTTGCAGATTAACATTTTATAAGATCGATGCCCTTTTAATATGTATATAATATATATAATATGTCATAAAACTTATTATTTAATTCTTAATATAAATGACTAAAACGTTTTTTGGATTCATGTTTTATTTAAAAAATTATTTCTTTTTATACAATTGTGTGCTACTCTACTTCAGTGAGAAGAATAAATATACATTTCATTCATTTCAAGTAGTGTTAAAGAGTCCAAGAGAGATGGTATATTTAGTTAGCGTATTTTCAAAACATTCTAATAGCTGACGCACTGTACCCTGGAGTAATATAGTTTATTCAATTAACTTGATTATACTATTTACATAGGTGCATTTATAGATAATTATAACATTGTCGTAAATATGTATTTATTTACATTTTAAAAATTAGTTGCGGGTCACTCAACTCCAATGAGCATCATGCACGGCAAAATGTTAATTAATACATTATTCTCTTAAGGGCGGTTACAGCATATATTCGTCAACTCGCTCTAGTGACGGGTGCGATGCACACTTGTTGCATTCATTTTAGATAGTAAACTATACGTCAACATAAAGTGTATGGACATCATATTTAGTAGATAGCGAAATTTTCAGAGAGGTGCGCATAATGACTAGGGGCTGAGATAATAACATTAGTCCAGTGAAATGTAGTATTAATCATTTATAGGAAATAATATATATCACGAAGTGAAGCTCGCTACAGATTAAGAGGTGTTCCTGAGATAGAGTGAATTCATGTTGTGCCCTAAGTTATTTAGCTTTTGGGAAACATTTAAAAAATGCGAATTTAGAGCTGCATGAGAAACATTTGTTGTGAGTTTTAGTATTTTGGGAAACAATTTAAATAATGCGAATTTAGAGCTGCATGAGGAAACCCTCCGAGAGGTTTTGCAATTTTTGGAACATTTTTTTAAATATTACATGAGGATTTAGGAGCTGTCATATATATTGTAAGTTAAAACATTATTTTGATGTGTTTGAATGCAAAGAATTATTATACTATCTGATACACAAAATTTTCTCATATATTTATTATTCTTTATTTATATATTATCTCTCTAATGTTTAACTATTAATTGTATTAAAATCAAGTTAGTAACTATTATACAATCATATTTATGTATATATGGAACATATATTATCTAACCAAATATAGTCTGTTTTAAATCATTGATGTGCGTTATACAGATGGCAACCGCTCTCTAATTTAGAAGTGTATAACCTAACGGAAACCTGCCAAGAAGTACGGAAACGCGCGGATGGTATGATAATATGGCGAGCTCTCGCTCTCGGAGCGTTTCTCTGGGCCGTTTCAAGTGATTACGATGTACAGTCGGCACGTGGGTATGCCATATCCTCCTCACTAACTCTCACACTGTATTCTTCTTGCTGCTTCCAAATGTGATCGGCTCTGGGCCGAGGTTCCCTTAAAAACTCTCGCAAGTTCATCGCAGAACAGAATCTCTATTCTGTAATTGAATCTTTTTTCTCATGTGATAGCGGGCTCTTCGGCCGCGATCACTCTGGTTCGTCTGCAGCGGTAAAGAAATTTGATGGGAGCAGACAAAGAGGGTTTGGGGAGCCGCGCAGATCAACATACGTTTCTGCATTCTAGTTGATGCGGGGTCTCATCTGCTAAATTAGTGTGTGGGATTATTCTCTCTCTTCTTGATTGATATAATCTGGTTGGAATATTACTTTATGTCCAGTTAGAAAAGTTTACGGGTATACTATTTTTTTTCCTATCCAATATTTCATTATTTCTGGTAGTTAATACTCACTTAATGATGATGATGAATGTATATATATAATGGAATGTTAGTCTTTGACTTTCTATTGGTTTTTGAATTTTGTTAATATTACCGAAGATTATGTAGTACTTTTCAGTATTTTTGCTGAAAACATTTGTTTAAATAGCTGATGAGCAAACACCGATTAATTTTACCTCTTTTTGCAATTATTTATCAGAGGAAATTTATTATTGATCTATAAAAATTAATATATAATTATATGTTTTTTATTAAGTGACAGTACTTTTATTATTGGTATATATATATGATATAATAGCTAATAGGTATTTTGGACTAAAAGGATATGTGGATAGTAATATTGTGTTGTTCTCAACAATTATATTAGGTGGATATATGACGAGGATAATAAATGTAGAATAATAAAAATTATGCGCCCTCCCAAAAGCTCTCGAGCGGGTTAGCCCCCCTAATTTTTTTTTCTAACAAATATTTGGTAAATTAAGATTTATACGCTGATGTACCTATATGGTAATTTGTTTTCTCTGTAAGTTGGGCGATCTCAATTTCAAATCCAAAGATCGCTCCTTTATCTGGAAGATTTGGCATATTATTATATTAGTATATATATATATTTATATATATATATATATATATATATATATATATTATATAATCATATTATGTATATATATATAATATATAATATATATAAATATATATTATATATATATTATTATAATATAATATATATATATTATATATAATAATATTATTAATATATATATATTATATTATAAAGAGAAAAATCTCGCACAGAAATAATGGAATATTCATGGGTTGCTTTTTCGTAAACTGATGAAATAATTGACTAGAGTTGTGCATGTGGAACACTTCGAAATCTGCAGAACTTGGCAGTATGAAGGAGGTTGAAAGGCGAATGCGTGATTGGCCCCGGCAGCTGCCTTGAAAAGGAAAATAGGTATTTTGGGGCATGAGGTCATTTAGTAAAGAAATTTAGGTACATGGTAGGACGCAGAAAGTTGATAGAAAATTTTCGTTAAATTCTGCAGGTATAGATGAAATATTTAACTGCCCTGAGTCAGACTAATATATATGATTGACTTGATATGATGGTGATTGATTGGCATTTGGAAGTTGTGTAGGCAAAGGCGTTTATGAAAGCGGGAGTATAAAGTTTCCGAGGGTTGGAGGGAAGAAAGCAAATTTAATTAGGTATCCTTAATTAAGTAAAGGAGGGATAGGGGGTTAAAACTGTAGGAATTATAATGGGGGAATTAGTTTATGTAATGGAATTTGATAGATTCATTGGTGTGGCATTCGGGGGATTTAATTCCAACTATGCGTGTGGTCGAGTTACTGAAGACTGATTACGATTAGTAATTAAAAAATAAGTATTATAATTAAACCTATGCGATTACACGGTGTCTTTTCTCTTAACAATTGGTCCTAGGAGTTAAAATTTCTCTTATAATAGAGAAAAATTGTGGGATATAAATGATGAACTAGTAGATGTTAAATAAACAATAATTGTATATATATATATTGTGGAGAAAAAATTAAAGGAATGGGAAAGAAGAATAAATTGTATTTAGTATATATTATTATTTTATGTTTTTGATGATAAATTTATATAATTATTGTATTTTAAAAGTATATTTTCATTAAAACACTTTATTATATTTATATCTATGTTATATTATATATATATGATTTATTATATTATTATGTATATTTGTTGTATTAAATTAGATACTCTCATTCTCATGCGTAAGTTAGAAATGTATTTATACTATGGCACTCTTATATTGTCTATTTGTGAGTACTAGTTGCTTCTTTACTTCTAACCTAATGATTTTATACTCTTAAGACTCCTCTAGTTATTAGAGCTATGTCTATCTGTGAATAATATGCTTTACTTCAGTATACTCTATCTCAGCCATAATATTACTTATCTTCAATTATATGAGATTATCGCTCAGCATATAATAATGATGAGGTAACGCCGCTATTATTTATATATTCCAATCATACGTGCTCAATCTCTTTACTTTATTTATACCTATTCAGTTTTCAAAATTGAGGGTAGGATATTAATATGTTTGAATTGTATAACTGTATTATAATAGGCCTAATGGTGTAGATAATTAATTATGTAAATAAATATATAGTTATAGTAAGATATTGGTTACTAGAATACTCTTTTATTTTACGTGCAATATGTCTTATATATTATTGATGAAATTAAAAATTTTTATGACACTGCACTGGTGTATACAGCGTAAGAAGCAAATTTCAACCACTCTAATAAAAATTATATATATTATATATATTAATTTAAAAATATCAGATAAATTCAAAAACTATTTGAAAAAAATATAAATAATGCTATATATTTCTATCATTAAGAGTGGTAACACTCACAAATCATGTTATTTATAAATCTATAATAAAACAAATTATATAATAAGAATTGTTACATAAATTTCTCAAGCTAATTTTTTCCATAGGGCACAGCTATGCTCCTGTGGAAATATCGTTGTGTGTTACTCCTCAGGAGATTAGGTCATGGCTCTCTTCTCTTTTTCTCTGAATCTCCCTCTACTCTTGATTTCACTTCACTTCCTTACTACTCTACTCTAGTGAGCTCTTCGACTATTCATTATCTTTTCTTACGGTGCTTTAGTAAGCATAATTTTACTCATCGTGAGTCAGTAATCTATAATATAATAATATATAATACAAAGTAATAAATAATAATATAACAAATAATTTATATAATTAAATTATCTATCTGAGCTGAGATGTAAATATTTTTTATATATAAAGATAATAATGTTAATTATATAGTATAATATTATATATATTAGGTGACAACTTAAATATTTATAAACATGCATAATCTTTATAGTAGCATAATCAATAATATTTTACTCTAAATATTAATTGTTATCCAATAGCCGTAATACGTAAATTAATAACTCCAGTATTTTTTAATTATCAGACTAATATATATAGTGCATAATAAAATTTGTAAGTACATAATAATATATTTTATATTAAAAATGAAATAAATAGTTGATAACTAATAATCATATTAATTTACTTCATATTGTAAATAGCCTAATATGAAAAAGTTTCAGAACACAGTTCAAGGAAGTGCCTCAGTAATAAATCCAAGTATAATTAAATTATATATTATTAATTAATAATTATATGACTCAAGTTAATTATAAATTTTAACACCTTCGATAATAAATAAATATTATTATTACAATAAATAAATATATATTTAATATGATTTTTTTTATTCATTTGAAATTATATTGGCACATCGCTACATTACTAAATTATATATAATAAATTAAACAATTAATAAAGTGACATTATATATATATTCAACCCTCATTATTAATTATTTATAATTTTTTACTTCTAACCTCTTGCATTTTATTTCTTAAACTAATTTAATATTTAATTTATACTGAAAATAATGAATTTTTCGTTATAAATATAATTATAAGAATCGGAAATAAATATTATAATAAATCCTGTAGATATATAGTAGGTTACAAAAAAAATAAAATAGATATATTAAGATGGTGTGAAGCTTAGAGTATATATAGTAGATAAGTATCTGAAGGATATAATTTTTAATGATCTCTCAAAAGTTATTATATACCATAAATTTATATAGTATATTATATATTTTATCCATTGCTTATAATATACTTGTATTATTGTTTAACAACTGTCAAATAAGCATTGAACAATTTCTTAATAATATTGTTTTGAATAGTATCATTAAATTATATGATTACAAAACTAGCGTAGAATGTTGAAACAAATTTAAGTTGTTCTCAACACTTTTAAGATGTTTAAACTATATGTCTTTATGTATCTCTAATTCCTAGAATTGAATGAAATACAATACATTTTTATGAAAAATATAAATATATATATATAATATTTTTATATAAAATAATATTTATAGTTATAAATAATGAATTAAAACTAATGAAAATATAATAATTAGTAAAGCTTTATAATAAAAATACTATAATAATAATTTGATATGAGTCTCAGAGTACTTAGAACTATTATTAATATTCTTTATAATCAGCATCTATTTTTGTACCTCCACTCTGACACACCAAATGTGTTCTCCATCGTGCATATCCATTAATATAATAGAATATAAAAATAAATAATGCTTTAAAAAAATTTGAATATATATATCACTGTAATATATATATCAAAATATTAACGCCCTGTCGTTCACATAATAGATTGTAGTTCATTAACTTATAATTACATAATATTTTAAGATATTAATATTTAATATATATATATATAATATATATTATAGACTTAATAAAGAAAAAGTATTGCATTATCCACATACATGCGAAATGATGCTAATATAATACTAACTATGTCTGTTATAAAATTAAGATTATTATCGAAGAAAAATTTCCTTAAAAATAGATACGCCAAAGTCCTCCGTAGGGCCTTAAGTTAAGTCTAATTATAATAAAAGATATTTAATTAAACATTTTAAAGTAATAGTCGCTAGATGCTCTTCATGCTAATAGTCTGAAAAATTAAATATATTTAAAGTGAAATAAATCTCCATTTAAATTACTTTACAATAAATAAAATCTAAATACTTTTATTTTTATTTATTTTTTTTTTTATTTTTTTTTATTTATTTTTATTATTTTTTCAATTGCAATAACAATCCTTGATTATTATTAAGCTAAATAAATAAATCGAAATAAAATCTTATGTATTATAAAATAAAAATATAAAATTAATTATTATATCTATATTTTCCATAATTCCCTTGTCACATCCATCAAAAATTATTATGCATAAGCTAAATCTGTCTTTAAGTTGTGAAATTCATATTTAAATCTTAAAGTTATCTATAATAATGCTAATGAAAATAAATTATTAAATCTACTTAAGATTAATATTTGAATTTGTATAAAAACCTCTATCTCTATAAATATAATTTATCGTAAAAATAAATAAAATTATTATAATATTTTAATTTATTTACTCTGATATTCTTCCTCTTATATCATGTACTTAATGATTAATGGGAGAATCTCCTCATAATCTTAATATCCTACAGAACCGGCTTCTAAGGTCTTGCATAAAATAAAGATCAAGCCAGTTATTCATGTGATAATCAATAGGTGAATAGGGTAATAATGATATTTTCTCCAAATATAGTATTAAATACATAATTTTCATAATTGAAATAACTGTGTGAGTAAATAAACTTAACTTAGAAAAAATTTAATATTTACATAAAATAATTTAATTGCTTAATATTTATATTTATACTTATTATTATTAAGTTGAAGTTCTTTATTATTAAAATTTTGATGAAATACTCATTGTCATTGTTATAAGCTATTAATTAATATTTATATATATAATCTAAATTTAATATATTTATAATCTAATCTCAATAAAGATGTGTTAAGTAAAAGGAAGTTTACATAAAATAGATGAAAGAAATAAATGCTAACCCCCAAGGAAATGTATGGCTTAGAAATGAGCTATGACTATTATTTATGATTCCTTGTGAGTATGTTAAATAGACTATAAGCCTCTCAAAAATAATAAACTTCTTTGAACTATCACTCACGCGATATCATAATCAAATGTGGAGTATTCATTTGCTTCAAACAAGAAAATTATTGTTTAAAAATACAATTACTTTCAGTCTGAATATAAAATGTTTTTTATTGTCTAGTTTGAGAAGGAACATAGGTGTGAACTTAAAAAAAAGTTAAATCTAAAAATATATTGATAATTTTTCCAGACTAATTAATTATGGAACTTTTGAGTAATTTTGGTTATAGTAAAAATGAAATTCAAAATAAATAGTAGGAAAATATTAATCATCTCAGAGAGGTTATGATAGGCTAAATAACAGTTTTTCATCCTTCAAATAAATACTACATTCTAGGTAATGTTATTTAAGCAATCTTACCAAGAGTAAGGTTACAAGCTATAAAGACATTTCATAAATAATAGGAGTGAGTATGAGGATAATTTGAAATTTAGCATATAAGGGTGTAAAGACTTCCTGAACATGAAAGACGAATATTTTCATCTTCAAACATTACCTGTGTTAATCTGGGTTTCCTGTATTTGTATCTAAATATACTAAAATAAATATAAATATACAATTTTTATGTTAACTGAGTGAGAATATGTTTAATAATGGGAATATTTACTATGTAAAACTAAGTTATTATATATATATGTTATGTGCTCCTATTAATATTAT
>JABUQX010077757.1:0-17500 GCA_015478945.1 Trachelipus rathkii
GAGTAAATATGTCTGTAAAAAAGGCCAGCCAGAACGGGAATAAAAGCACATCCAGGATATTATGGGCGTGTTCGACCTCGTGTGCTGTAAATACGTCGACTAGCCGATGGTTTCAGATGAAATGTTAGATGATGTTTCAAACGAAAAATACGTCGTAAGATGTCTAGTCAATATATATTTTATATTAGGTGTAAAATTATCTCTTAAAAAAAAAAAACCAAGAGGAATAATATATAAATAGGTTCACCTAACTTATGCAAGAGGACGGTCTCTGATTGATGTGTTTGCTCTCTAATATCAGTGATAAGTGGTAAAATAGTTTACATAAATAATAATAACTTATTACTGCATCTAATTTCGTATATAATTGAGATGTTATTTTAATCATAAGTTACCTCTCCTCATTATAAATCGTACTTAAAGTTAAATTTATTGAAGTTAAGTTAAAGATACAATTCATTTTCCTCCCTCATATACTACTAAATCACTACCGACTTAGTATTAAAGCTGAAGCGAATTGGTCTTCTTTTACTGTGAATCCTACACAGATTTAAGTGATTGTGAGTGGAAATCCACTAAATTTTATTTAGTATTGAACTCCGTTTCACTACGCCAATCATTACAAAAATACAGATGCATTACATATTACTCGAATTCACAATCCCTGGGACTTACTGCACCATTTTATTAGAATTCCTTACGAATTGATGATTAGATGAACAGTTGACTAAGTTGGGAATATAAGATTGCTTAAATTTTACAGGAACCGATCCACAAGTTAATCTACACACGAGACAAAATTTATCCTGTATACATGTTTGAATTAATTTAATGTGTTCATAATTTAAATTGGAACATGTCAGTGACATGGATTTCATTTATAAGGCAAAATAAACATCGGTTTATGCTTATGTATTACTAAATTTATTACTTAAACTTACGATTAGCTAAACTAATTTTACTTATATTTATCATTATACTGGGTATTACAATTTAAAAAGAATGTAGAGAACACATAAGGGACAGATTATGACTTAGCTAAATCTAAAATAACACTTACGAATATTAAGGACGTGTAAACGGTGATTAATATTATTCTCTCTAGGAAAAGACTTATTTTATATATTATTTACCATCTAGTTAGACACTTCGACTGCATTCACAGGCTAAAACTAGATTATTTCTTAATTTGAGCTGATGTTCTATAAAGTACAAGCGTATTTATCAAGAACAAACTACTTAGCTCTTACAAAGCTATTTTCAATTTACATGGATGCTTATTTCACTATGTAATTATTATTATCATAATGCATTCACTGAAAATGGATTTATATATTTTCTAGAGGTTTTCTTATTAAAAATGTGGAAATAGAGAAATCTCTTTTGACTGATAAAGCAAAATATCCAATCAAGAAAATATCTCAATATCAGAGAATTGTAATGACTCATAAAATTTTTAACTTTACCCAAGGATTATATCAAGTTAGTTTAACTTATATGTCACTATATCAATCGTCAATAGGCAGCTTACCTCAGAAAGGTATTAGATAATTAGGAAAATTATGTTTGATAAAGAAATTAAAGATGCCCTTATTCTGGAATTACTATGGGACGCTTTACACTTGCTTCATTTTTAAATTTTTACGTAGCATTTCGTTAGTCTTTTAGATTGTGATATTCAGTTTGGCATGTGATGTAGTCATAATTACACCATATATAGAGTTACGTTGAATTATGAATTGATTATATACGAAGGCTCACATTTTTCACATATGTTCGTACGTCCTTTTTTACGATTATATTTGCATAATACTTTGATCCTGATTAGCATGATAACGGTTAACAGTAGTGTTGATCTCAGACTTATGCTGTAACAAGTAATTTATTATTATATATATAACGATCTCACAGCTGATCTTTTCAGCTTGTAATAATTTTACTTAAATATCCTAAGAAAAGAGACTTACACATTTAATTAGGAGTATTAAAGTCATCAAGTTATTGGTACAAGTATTTGACATATTCCTCTATAATATATCAGTTCTGGGTATATATTTGAATCCTCAATCATTACTGAGATTGATCAAGAAGTAAGTTATATATTAATATCTTGAATATTAACGATTAGAATGAAAGAATATATTTATAAATAGCCTTTTTAGAAACGAAAGAAGATTTTTTAGGATAGTATTCAGTCACTATGTAATGAACATTAGCTATCATGATGAATATTGGATTTAACGATACTCTGGTACATTAATTATACTTCAAACACTTGCTCTCGGGATGTTATCGAAGAATGGTACACTTAGGATAATGCCTAGATGTTTAAAGAATAATAAAGTTGATATATTTCATTAATGGCCCTATAAAAGTCATTTCAATTTATATGATTTAATTACATTTATGAAATAATATCTATATTTTATAAAATATAATAATGTTCAATATAATTAAGTTATATATATTATAACCTTATTTATTATTCGTAGTTAATTATATTAGCTTTAAATCACTGCTATCAGTTTAAAGTTATATATTACTTGCTCCTAGATTTTAATTCCTTTGTGATTTATTTCATTATATTGTTTTTTTAAATATATGTTTCTTTTAATAAACACTTGTAAAAAGAGTATCGATGGTACCTAAAAATTTATATATGTTATATTTATATATTTATTTATATATAATAACGATTATGTAGTCCTGCATTCATTTAATTTTATTAAAATCATGACTTTAAATATATAAACTTTGTTTATTCACTTTTACCCGTGGGAATTATGTGTATATACCAAGAATACTATGTTATTATATCATAAGAGAAATGAAAACTTGATCAATAGATCAATAGATCTCAAATATGATCAATTATAGATCATAGATACATAGGTGAAGGTTAGTTAGGGTATTACTTGAAGGCAGTTTGTATTTAACTTATTGTTATTTATTATACTAATAGATGTTTAAGATTTATTTTGATAAGATTATATATATTAATATATCATTATTAAAACGTTTAATAACAATTTTTTTAAATATAGAAAATAACATATGCTACTTATCACTAATATATACCAATTGAATCAATTAGGATTGCATTGACGGACGGTAGTATTGAAATGAGTGATAAGTTATTTGTATTTACTGTAAATTTACTGATTTTAACTATTGCTTTTTATTATAATATCTTTGATAAACATTAACATTTATTTATAAAGTTATAGATAATATATATTTATGACTGTGAATCAATATAGAAATCATATCAGTAAATAATTTTAATAGGAGATGTACAGATAACTTTAGAGATTTTTCAAAATTAATTAGAAATTTTCAATAATTATGGAGAATCATAATAAGTGTTAGATATGATAGGTTAAGTTTAATTTATATGTGTTATTAAGTATGATTATACATTTTATATAGGCTATAGGGTATGTAAAAATATGCAAATTAATTATATTAATATTTTATAAACAAAATTAAAATATTTAGTAGTTATTTTATTCTGTATTGATTTATAATATTTGTGAATTTTTAAATATTATGAATCAATAGATTAAAGTAGATCAATAGATCACAGTAGATCAATAGATCAATGGATCACAAATGGGTAGGATGGGTTTGATTTGACTGATTTACTGATTTACGTGTGCTTTAGGGGTGTTAGTATGTATAAAATGCAATTTTTTGTTCTCCGGATGTTAGTAGAAGCATAAAAATGAATAATGTATTTTTTATGTTAAAAAAACAAAATTTTTACAGCAGATAAAACAAAATCAATATATTTTATATTATAGTACTAATAAGTTAAATCGATAATTGTTTAAAGATAATAATACAAATAAACAAAAGATATTAAGATTAAATTATTAGGTAGTTTTTGTAGAATAGGTGTTATACAAAGTTTAGGAGTTTAAACAAGGCAACAAATTATTGATTATCTAAATTATAGATCTAATATAGGATTCAACAGATTCATATGGAGATGAATTAGGAAGGATGTTGATTAGGAAGGCAGTTTTAGATTATTAACTGATTTAGTTGCTGATAGTTATACTATTGATTTATACTGATTTTATTGATATTTATTCATTGAATTTACTCATTACTGAATTTACTATATATTTAGCTTTATGTAGCTAATATAAAAAATAAATGCAAATTTTTTTATACGTTTATAAAATAAATAATAAATAAGAATATATTCAAATATATTATATTGTTAAGGAAGCAAAGGGAAGAAAATATAATTTAATATTATAAATTAAAAAATGATTAGAATTATTAATCTAATATAAATGATTAAAGAAAACAAAAACTGTTTAATTGGTTAATTCAGGTTTTTCGAGAAATGTTTACGCGTTACAATATATAATTATATTAGAAACTTATTCAAAATTTATGTAAAGTTAATAAATGTATAAATATATTAAAATTATGAACTTTATCATTAAGAAATTCCAAGCAATACATCAATTAAATTGACTTGTTATTTATTTAATTATATTTACATGTATCAATACATTTATTTATATTTAATTTATATTATATATAATATATATATTATATAATATATATATTATATAATATTATATATATTACATATATATAATATATATATATATTTAATATATATATATATTAATTATTATTATATATATATTTTATATAGTTATATAGTTAGTTAGTTAGTTATAAGTTAGTATATTTATTTATATTAGGTATGTTTAGTTAGATAGTTAGTTAGTTAGTTATGTTAGTTAGTTAGTATTATAGTATTTATTATAGTTTGAGTAATGATTTAGTTAAGTTAGTTAGTTAGTAATTAGTTAGTAAGTTATTTAATGTTATGTTTCTGTTGATTGGTAAGTGGAAGTTTAGTATACGTTTGGATAAATTTACGTTGATAAAGTCTCTTGAGAAATTGAGTATAGTACCTAGTTGTAAGTGGTAGAGTGAATATTTGGCTCTCTCAGTGTAGCTCTGGTGTAAGTTAGAATATAGATTTAGGGAGTTAGCTTTAGTTAGGTTAGTTAGTTAGTTTAGTTAGTTAGGTTAAATTAGGAAGTTAGGTAGTTAGTTAGAGAGAGTATTCTATAATGTAATGTAATGAATGAAATAAAAGTATAGTAAATTTATAGTTAGATAGAAAATAGTAAATAGATAAATATAATAAATATAATGAATATTATATTCTCTCACATATATTAAAGATAATGCATAGAACCCCATAGCATTCTTAAATTTAAAGTAGCATAAGATTAACAAGAACTAGTGTACATATTAAATTAAAATAAAAATAAATACATTTGTTTCATCTTTCAAAAAATTCAATATAAAATATATATATAATTATGTTATAATTATTAATATATATAAACGATATACTGGTCTAAATCTGATAATTGCATGGGCGAAAAATCGCTCTGTTCTCGCTTATCTTAAAAATAGTCACATAAAATTTATTTTACTTCCTAGTGACAGAATCTTATTAAACAACGATAATTATAAGTTATCTTTGTCATAATTTACTCTATACCACCTTTACTTATAATTTTTATATTAAATGATAGAACATTTTTTAAAGAAGATTAACGATTTGGTAATTAAGAAAAGGACTATTGGTTCGTCTCAAGCGGTCTACGGGAATATTTACACTCCATACCGCTACACGCACTGTACGCACACAGGACACATAGCAACATAAATGGGTTAACATCTTCTTATTTTCTTTCGTCACCACGGCACCCTAAACATTATTATATTATACTTCATATTATTATCACAAGTTATCTGATCGTTTACTTCATGACACGTATTATATTATAGGTATAATATTATAATATAATATATATATATATATATATAATATACGAGTAATAGCCGTCTCAATACATCAGGAAGATCACGATCAATAAACGCGGGGCAAGCGGCACATACAACTCACCGTTCGTCACCACACTTATTATCGATCGTGCGTGGCTGAATATTTTCCGGGTCGGTGCCCTTCAACCGCACTGCTCTGCGGAATTGGTGTTTGCCGGTACGGGTACCCTCAGTCCTAATCGCATTGCCTTCACTGATTTTAAAAATATCGTAGAGAGGGGAGAGAAGGGATAAAAAAGAGGGGATAGAAGGGTGGGAAATAGAAGGAGGGTTGTAAAGAGGAGATAATACAAAGAAATCTAATTATCCGTTTATTGACTGATAAGTGAAACATCTGTTGGCCTCTTCAAATTTTAGAAATAATTGAAAAAAAAAAAAAATAAATAATTTAACGTTAAGAACAATGTGTGCTTTGTGAGTTACAAATAAAAGATATGTATTAAATAAATTATTAAAAACAATTAAAAGTACCTATTTTTTTTTTTTTACCTGAAAAAAACCGTACTGTGGATCACCTCCCATTATGGTTTTTTCGTTGATGTCTTTTGGTAAAGGCCATCGATACAATTTTAAAGAGCCCTGCAATAAGAATTACATTATTAAAGAGCCCTGCAACCAGTATTAGTTTTTCCTCTATTGTCGACGAAGATTATAAACCAAATAAAGTAATAAAAAGCTCTAAAGAAACGAGATAAATTTTAGTAGAAAGTTAAATTTTAACATTTTTATGGCAATTTAAAAAAAAAAAAAAATTATTATTTAAAGCAAATAAATGAAAACAAATGATAAGAAATAAAATTATGCCTAGAAAAATAATTATGGAAGAAATGACAAAATTTTCACAGCAAAATTTTTAAATTCGAAAAGACCTTAGGCATAATAAAGTTGCTTCACCAGATTATATTATTATAAAATGAAATTAATATTTATTTATGAAATTAATAACATTTATTTGAGGAATATTCATTATAAAAGCTGCTTCACTTTTCATAAAGTTGCTTCACCAGATTATATTTTTATATTTATATAATATTAAAACTTTGTTATAAAATTAATAACATCTGTTTGATGGGATATTTATTGTAAAGGTTGCTTTGTTTATTTTAATATTAAAGCTGCTTCATCAGATTTATTCCAATAAGAAAATAATATTTAAAATTTATTACTACATTTATAGTCATAATATATATATAGACACTCAGAGCACACTTATATAATTTTTGGTATATGTGTGAACGTATAATCATGGATTATATTTAAGCTACTATATAGTTAGTAAACTCTGCAATTACAATCGACCATCAGTGATTATTAAAGTGTTGTGGACATATTCTTACTAATGTGGAAAATGACTTCGTATCACATCTTAGTCAGTATAGGGTTTGTCTGGTAATTCGGCTATTTTTATGAAGTATAAACTATAATCAAGAGATAATCACTCGCATACGCCAGTACTTCTAAGTCTTCTTACTAGGTCTACAGATAATAGTTTATAATAAATTCCATTAATTATTCTACACGCTAAGCAGCATAGTCTATTTTAGATATCACATCTTCTAAAATAGTGATGACCTTTTATAAAAAATGAAAATGTAATAATTAAATAAGATGGGAAGAAAAGAATTGAATATAATGGCAGAAAGTTTAATTAGATAAGTTATTAATGTTAAAAAATGCGAGAGGAAATTATAATTGAAAGAAAAGGACATATAGTTTTTCTTCTTTTTCTTCTTCCAAATTTTCATCGTCTTATTTCCTATTTTCCTCTTTCTCAATTATAGTTTGAATAAAAATTTAATCTCCGAGATAACAGTATATAATTGACATCCAATTATGAAAAAGAAAAAAACAGATCGACAGTAAATCCAAATAACATCCTTTCTACATATAGATAATATCATAATATAAAACAGAGTCCTTGATAGAATTATCTTAATCACAGTCCTAGTAGTTATCGTATTAAGAAACACTAAAACATTGCCAAAATGAATAATAATATAGTTGACATATAAATTAGTAATGATAATTTCTAACACAAGAATAACGACTAGATATATACAAATGATTAGATCTGTGCAGTTTGGCTTTAGAGGTAAAGTTAAGTGCTATAGGAATGGTTTATCGATATCGGCGAGGCCATGGAAGTATTAATTGCTTGCAAAAGGAAATACGAATTGAAATCTCACTTGATACTCTAAACTCATACTACATAACTTATGTATATTCAATAGTAGATATTGTTATAGAAGATTATAGCAATCTCATGATATGATGCATGTGTTGGGGTCTAGAAAAAGTTACTTCGAATAAACACATTTTATTAATATCTATCTCATACTTGTAATGTTGAGTTTTCTAAAGAGAAGACTGATAAATTGATATGTTTTTCTGCATAAGAACTATAAAATCAATCCTATATTTGATTATAAAATTCACTTTGAATAAGTACATTTCTAATATTGTATAAATTGATCTTTCATTTAAGGGCGGAGGTTGTAGGGATAAATAGACGGTTGGTGGGTGTGAATTGAGATTGGGTCACCTCACGTCCTAGTACCTATTAGTAGTAACTGCAATATATTATAATTAGATATGTGGTCTAAATAAACTTCACTTACTGCTATCTATCTTCATCTCTTCTTGATCTTTATACTTCTCACTTCATATTCATATCTATCATATCATCTCTCTCTTCTATATATTAATATATATATATATTATATCTAATTATATTATGGTAAATGTCTAGAACGTGGTGTCGCACTACGAAAATGATACTAATCATTTTGGAAAAATTAATACGTAATCAATTTGGAAAAATAAAAAAATAATTTTATAAAAATATATAATGAAAAAAACTAAAAATGACTTTGATAATATATTAATATAATTTTTTTTCACTTCACACTAAGAGAACAAAAATTAATAGGACCTTACTATGTGCTAATTTTTTCCTTATAAAAATTTATTTGTGAATTTTGTAACTAAAGATTGTAAAGCATAATTAGGTGATAATTTGGTTTTATAATGACCCACAACTTTGAATTATAAAATTAAACAAATATCTTGCTTCAAAGAAATCAAAGGAAAACTAGTAGTTGCTGGACCACTGCGGATGTTTAAACTGTCAACACACACCTTTGCTTACGCTCGGCATCCGCATGAACACACGTCGGTGAATAGACAGAAAAAACAGAGAAATAATCACAGAATATAGATAAATAACTATATCTATTACAAAAACTACATAATAAGCTACAAGCTGAAGGAATATACATTTTTGGATAAATCTGGTAAAATATATATAATTTATATTAAGATATATAAATATTGTAAAAAAAATAAAAAAATAAAAAAATTATTGTAATAAATATAATAGTAAATTATTATAAAATATAGATAGCCTATTTAGAGACCTTTATATTGGTTAACTATTCGTTGTAAATTAAATTATGAATCACTTTCTATTTAAAATTTTTGCTTTTATTGATTTATTTTACACTTAAAGAATACCATATATCTAGGGTATACTCCATCGCACCGATGGTAGGAGTCGGAGTGTCTCTCGGCCTTCCGGGGAACTTACGGGTTAGATGAACTTAATTATTTAACCCTACTCACTACCCTCCAGGAGGAGGGATCCCGGAATACCCCTGTCATCTCTATTTTAGGTAGATATAGAAGTGTGTACAGACGGGGTGTATCTGTCACGCGCAACTGACTAACACCAATAAATACGAGGTATGAGAAAAACGTCCCCCTTTGGCGTGATATCGCTTTAAAACTCGCATAAAGGGTACTTCGTATGCTAAGCTCACACTTGCGTGTAATAAGTTTACACAATAAGGTAGCAAGTACAAAAGGCTCAAAGTACTATAGTAACATATAATAATGTACATTACTGGTTTTAGGAAATTGCCAAGTCACCACCAGTGCAATAATAAAAAGATATAACTGCCAATATCTCTCACATATATATAATTTATCACTCTTTAATATTTTATCATATATGTATATTTATGTACACATTTTCCACGTTAACTTACATGTATCTTTAGAAGTTAACCCAAGCCCTGCAATAAATATGTATTTCCTTTTTTCGGACTGTTAGCTTATGTATAAGTTTTATTTTGAAAATATATAATACTTTGCCTCACTCTATTATATTAATAATAACTCACCATAAAATATTCACCTTTATATTATATATATTAATATATATATATATATATTATATTATTATAATATTAATATATATTAATTATATATATATATTTAATATATATATATATATATATATTATATATATATATATATATATTAATATATACTAAATTAATATATATATAGTATATATATATATATATATATTATATATTATTATTATAATATATATATATTATAATATATTATATATTATTAGAAATGACTTAGGTAAAAATGCTATCTTTAAATGACATATTATGAATATGGATAAAGTTGTAGCGAATAAATATAAGAATAAATTCGATAACTATTTGAAATTTCGCAGTATTGTAAGATAATATGCTAAAAGAGTTCATAAATAGGTTCTATTTTCATTCTCTCTTTGGTATATGCTCATTTTTCTACTCAAGAAAAATATTAATATCTTCTTGCTCTATATTTCGTGTTAAATCTAATCACAAAATGAATATACAAGGTTACGTAAATCTCATTAATTATCTCTCTTACAAGCTGCATTCTCTTAGTACGGTTATCAATCTTAAATTAAGACTTTTGACGAGCTTTTTTGTTGTTGCATTCAATTACTCAGATATCTCCATCAAGTCTTCAAAGTGACATAATATATTTTAAAACACATCACACACAGCAACATATATATATATTATATATAATATGAATATATATATATTATTAAATTATTATATAATATAATATATATTATATATATATATATATATATATATATATATATATATTTATATATTATATATATATATATATATAATATATATATATCTTATAATAATATATATATATATATATAATATGTACAAAAATGGACAAATAATATATCAAAGTTACTATTCAAACTGGTAACTAAAAGTGAACCATAGGATTATAAAAAAATTTATAAAATATGTGCGGTAGCCTCCTAATGGGTAACACATAAATAAATAGTAATTATGTTACTTAATAGGAGTCGATAGGAATAATTTATTTTATTTTTTTTTTATTTTTTTTGTTTCATATGTTCTAGGGGTTAAAATAGGTTAGGTTAGGTTTCTCTCTCTCCTAGTAAATATATATTTTTTTTTGCACTCCTAAAATTATATATATAAATAAAATACAAAGACAAACATACCTATCCATATATATTATATATCCATTTCATTTAAATTTCATTTCTTTTCCAGTAAATTAATATAACCGCACAACACAAGAAAACGTTACATATTACAATATTAACTAATATTTCTAATTAACATATTTTTCGCTAAGCGTAAACTCTAGTAACACCAATAATAAGAAATAAAATAACATTTTTTTTGTTGTTTAAATAGTTTTCAATTACTATCGCTCACTCTATGAATATGTTTATAATTTATATTATAAACTTTAGTTTTATATTATTTTTAAATTTAATTAATTTATAAGATCTTTACATTGTAGGTTAAAATTTGAGTAATAAGAAAATCTCAATCCTATTAATATATATATATATATTATATATATATATAGATATAGAGAGAGAGTGAGAGTAGAGATATGAGAAGAGAAGAAGATGGTAGAAGAGAGAGATTTACCAAAATATTTAACTTTATTTATTTTTATAGATTATTTAAATTATTGTAATAATTATTGTAATGATTTATTAGTTTAGATATTTATTTGAACTTATGTTATACTTTATTAGTTATTTTATTTATTCAAGCATTCCATTATTTTGACTTTTTTTAAGGATTTTTTTAGAAGAATATAATTACTTTTATACAGTATATTCATAAGGATTTTTAAGTGTAATAGTTTACCTATATCTTATTCGGTTAGGTATGGCTAGACTAGGTTTAATAGGTTAGGTTAAGGTATTATATAGGTTAAGTTAGTTCAAGTTAGGTTAGGTTAGGGGTTAGGTTAGGACAGCATCCCTAAAAGTTCAGGCATGTAACTTATGAAATAGCGTTTATATAAAGTAATATACGGTTACGGAGAAATTATAGGATTAAGGGTCATTTATTAGATTAATTAGAGGTTGAAGAGACTCATGTGTTTATTAGAGTTCACCGGGAGAAATATAAGGAATAAAGAAAAAGAATATAATTGGAATATATAATTCACTGATTTCGTATATTTTTATATGTGTATAGGTCCATATCTTGATTATAGGATAACGATAGTGAAGGCTCTGATGGACATGAAAAACCTTGAAAGCGGCGAGTATGATCTATCGAGAGAAAAAAGTATAGCTATTTAAAATTTTTAATGGATCAGTCTTATAATTAATATTATCATGGGGGAATTATTATTACGTAATATTCTCTTGTCTTCTTTGATTGCCTCATGATTCCTTCGAATATGTCATTAGATATGTATGGGTAATCGAGTAGCACACGATCTGAGAAGGCGCCTACCGAGAGAAGGGGTGAACGAAGCCCCACTACCGGTTCGAAATCACCACGTATGTCGAGTCTCCGAGAAATCCATCAAGAAACTCATCTCTCTTATGGAAGTCTTGCTTTTATCGGAGGTGGTCACCACACTCGTGGCACTATCTTCTTCTAGTTAAATCCAAAAGAAGATTCATTTACAATCCTCAATAAATTTTCTGCTTCCCCTAGAGTGATCAACATGAACAAAATCTAGCCAAATCTAGCACTCGGGATTCTAAATGACCGCATCTTTCGTATATTTATTCCAATAAAACTGTTAAAAATTTTTCATAAATTTTATAACAATTTATAATTTTAGTTATAATTAGAATTATTATTATAATTTTTTAAATTTTTTTTTTTATAATATTCTTGTACACATGTACACATGAATTATAATAATATAAATTGATTTTTTTATTTTCTTTTAATATTGGGTATATAATATATGTTTTTTATTTATCATGGCTGCCCTTTTTCGGGATTGACTGAACTCATATATTATTATATTATATATATATATTTTAATATATTAATATATATATATTATATATTTTAAAAAACTATATATACGTATAATATATATAATATATATATAATTATATAATATATATAAATATATTAATTAAGTATAATATAATATATATATATATATATATTATATAATATATATTATATATATATATATTGTATGTGTGTAGTGTGTGTGTGTTAGTGTGTGTTTTAGTTTGGATGTGTGTGATAGTGTGTGATGTGTGTGGTAGTGTATGTGTGGTGTGTGTGTTGTAGTATGTGTGTGATTGTGTAGTGTAGTGTGGTGTGGTGTGGTATATTTAAGTTAGTTGTGTGTGTGTGTGTGTTTGTGTGGTGTGTGTGTGTGTGTGGTTAGTGTGATTAGTGTGGTGTGTGTGAGTGGATGTGATGTTTAGTAGTGTGGTAGCACAGTTGGGTTAACGTTAGTATTGATACGTATGATAGTGTTATGTGTGTGTGTTAGTGTGATGTGTATGTGATTGGATTGATGTAGTGGTGTGATGTGTGTGATAGTGTGTGTGTATGTGTGTTGTGAATCGACCGGTTGTTGTGTGTATGGTGTATGTTGTGTTGTGTAATGGTGTATGTGTGTGTTGTGTGTGTATGTTGTGTGTGTTATGGTGTATGTTGTGTGTGTATTGTCATTACTCTAGTTGATTAAATTTACAAGACTATCCAATATATTTTTATTATATTGGTTTAATAATAAATACACATATATATACTTCATATTATAGGTACTTAAAAATCTTAATCAATTATATACTCTTTAGTATGACTGTGAATATCAAAGACCGCAAATTATTACGGTAAGAATAATCGAGAGATTGTCTGTCAGTGTAGTATGTGAGAATTCTGTGGTAGATATAAATCGCATGAATTCGTTGCTTAAAATATTTATTTTTTACAATAATAATGTATGATAATGCTACTTTTCTTGTCGTATTACTCTGTGAATTATACAGTTGATATACAAAAAGAAATAATCAAAGGAATAATGGAAAGCGTTTCCACAACAACATTGGTTGCACGGCAACAGAAGTCCTTCACGATTTATTTGAGACTATCCTGTATTAATAATACAAGTAAAGCTTGCAAGCATCCTTGAATATAAATATTAGGGTTTTGTTTTCGCGACAAACTAGTAGTTTCATTTATTTAAGTTATTAAATTCGAATATTCAGTATCTTATTATATTATTTTCGAAAACATTTCTCTTAATTATCTATTTAATTAATTATCATTATATTAATATTTATTAAATTAAATTATTATTATTATTATTATTATTATTATTATTATTATTATTATTATTATTATTATTATTATTATTATTATTATTATTATTATTATTATTATTATTATAATTATATATTATTATATTTTATTATTAATTATTATTATTATTATATTATTATTTAAGTATTTAGTAGTAGTAGTAGTTAAGTAGTGTTAAGTAGTAGTAGTAGTATGTTAGTAGTTTAGTAGTAGTTTTTATTACTTATTGACTTATTTTCTAATTTCAAATCAATGAAATATTACTTTTCTAACCCTCATCCTAACCTTTTGGGCTTGTCTGCTCAGCCCAGATATAGATGAAGATTCATTTTCTAACTTTTTTAATACATTTTTTAATATATTCCAAAATATGTATTTCTGTCTATCATATTTTTTTATTAAAAATGTTACAAGCAAAACAAAAAATATTATGCTATAAATATATATGCAGTTGCTTTGGTTATAATCCCAAATCTGAATGTAATGTATAAGCTTTTTATGTTTTATAATCTTCATTTTATAATCACCATTGAACCCTTATATCGTTCTGTAGAAATATATAAATTTTATTTCCTTTTTTTGTGACTGTTTTAACAACCTAGCTTTAGTATCGCCTGAGTAACTCCAATTGAAAAAGTCTAGGAGTAATAGATTCCATTTGAAGCTCTCGTATAGATAAAACAAGGCATTGGTCTAATTCAATTGGCGTTAGGAATGCGATGCTAACGTTATATTTTTCAAATTTTCATAAGAATAATGAGTACAAGCAATCTGGTTTTTTTTTAAGCAGGAGAAAAATAACACTTCATTCAAACAAGAATCACCAACTTCTATAATACGATTCCTAAATCGCAGTTACACTTAAAAATTACTTCGACCATTTTCTTGTAGCTATATTTTACAGGGTTGCGGAGCCGCAAATATTCTATTAGCGTCTCCGACTTCACGACTTACTCCGGCCCCATCATTTTTAATTTAGGTAGCTCTATATATACCGACACTCAGGCTCCAGCATTTTAAGTTAATTAAGCCGGCTCCGACTTAATCGGCTCCGGCATTTTAAAATTGTTTCAGGTACTTTACCGGATCATCCATTCACCAATACCTATTGCGGTTTCGGCTTGCCTAGCTCACTGTACTAATTTGAAGAATAAAACTAGTAAATTATCTTAAATCACTTAAGTTGTTCTACTGTTCTTAACGGTATGTTCCTTACTGATAAAATTTTATAATTAGGTAAATGGTGCTTTTAATTTTAAAATAATCGTTATATTACTTGGAATACTAACTGAAATATTAAACTGAAGATAAATTTCATATTCGAAATTTTCTTAACGCTATATATATAAGTATGATAATGTAACATTTATAGAGACTGTATGTTTTTTATATGGACATAATTTCATAACTCAAATCAAATTCTCTTATTTATTTATTTTTTTGGTCTAAATAATCTAAAAGCTCAAGTATATATATATAGGGCCTTCAACCCGCTCGGCTACGCAATATTCATATATTATTATAAGCTGCCTACCTTCTCACTTTTGTTTCCTTGATGTTAAATATAAAAACAGTCAGTCAGAAATTTAATATATTATATATATATATATTATATATATATTATATATTAATATATATTAATATTAATATATATATATATATTATAATATATATATTAATATATATATTAAATATAATATATTAATATATAGTTAATATTATTATATATATATATATATATATATATATATATATATAATAATTAAATAATATAAATAATATATATATATATAATAATAATATATAATAATAATAAATAATAATAATATATAAATATATTAATTATATATAAATATAATTATATAAATTATAATAATTAATACATTTATATGAGAATATATCAATAGGTCGAACCATATCTCATAATTCTATTAGATTTTATATACTATTAGAGTAATTACAAATCCTATTAACGTATACGCGTAGCAGACTTGGTTAAGTTTATATTATCTTAATACCTTAGTGAGGTATAGCATAGAATTAAACAACTCGACTGCTAGAACTAACGTTGGTTAGGCTGCACATAAGCTTATGGGATAATATGCCGGAGCCGGGCCTTTGAAGTTTCGATAATTTATACTACTGTATAGGTACCATCTTCTATATCCGTTAGTTATCCTATATATTAATATATATATTATATATATATATATATATATCACTTCTATCGGTTTTCATGGTGCAGATTAAATGTTTATTTTTTTAGATTTTTATATATATATATATATACTCCTATGCTATAGTGGAAATAAAACACGTTAAATATATAAATGTTTTTTTATAATATTAAATATATAATAATAAATAATTAATAATAAATATTAATTAAATAAATTAAATAATTAATAAATAATAATAATAAATAATTAATATAATTAATATACTAATAATAAATATTAATTAAATAATAATAATATAATTATATAAAGTTTAAAAAAAATTTAAGTAGTAAGAAATATATTTTTTACTTTTGTTATTATTAAGATTTATTTCAGCTGAAAAGTTTTATTAATACAATTTAATACTTGGCCATTTTGAATAAACAGGATCAAAAAATTTTAAATGAATGAAAATAATAAAGATAATGTTTTAATCTTTAATCATTTGTCCTTATTTTATTTAGAATCTTATCGTTTTTGGTTTCAAGTCTGTGTCACTGAAGTACAATAATTTTAATATGTCCTGAAAGAATTCATCCGGATATTTTCTAGACATGTGATATGAAAATAATCTCTTTAACCGTAAAACAATAACGAAAAAAGTGGCGCGTTGTAGCGTACCTCGCAAACATATCCTGAACTTTTTAACAAATGCGCGCATGGTTAGGTCGCATAATCTTAACTCGGGACTGTGGACAGATCCGTGCTCTAAGACTTTCACTAATATCTTAAATTTTCGTTTGATGTTTATTTTTGGCTAGCTTTTACTGCAGCTGATCATATCACGTCAATGACGCGTTGTATCAGGTCTTGACTTGGCGTCTTCTGCTCTAGAGTTTCGGGTTAAGCATATGTTTTGTATTTAACTGTAATTAGCTTTAGCCTAACGAAACTTATTAATATAATATGTAATAACCAAATAACACATTATTATTTTTTACCCCT
>JABUQX010077757.1:20000-27500 GCA_015478945.1 Trachelipus rathkii
TTTTAGATTTTAAACCAGAACTAATTATACTTATATGCATATTTACTATATAATTGATACGTGAAAATAACGGAGATCTCTATCAGGGGATAAATGTTAAATTTCGTACACCTATCTTTACGGTAGATACATGAAAATCTTTTGAAGATGAAACTTTTAATATTTGTGGGAATGCATATGACTTCACACAATGATAGATTATTTACTTCAGTTCAAATCAAATAACTAATTTACAAATTTGATTTACTTTTTCAAGACATAAAAAATAGATACTCTGCATTAAGTAGTAATCTTGAATAGAATATTATTTTATGATGGAGGATATTCACTGTTGCAGTTTTAAGAGACAAATCGCAAATCTCTTCGATACTCTAATCTCTAGTTTTGACTCAAGGTATTTGGATTGCATGGATTCCGAACATATTTTTAAATACTTTATATATGCAACTGTAATTCCCTTGAAAAGCATGCGCTACTTCAATAATGTTAATATGCATAATGGAGCTAATATCAGACACTCGAGATGCAATGACAAAGCATAAAAGATATATAGCACATAGAAAGGTTTGATATATGTTGGGCTAAAATTTCATAAATTTTTAATTCTCCTAAGTATAAATATTAAGAGCTCCTAATTGCAGAAGATATCACCTTAATGAAATACACAGAGATCCTAATGAAGCAAGTTATATATATATATCGACTCACAAAAAGCCTTGAAATAAAATGTACATGTTGGTATTAGTTTGGAAGCGATTACGCATTATGTGTAATCAAGTATATATTATTGTTTTTATAGGATGTAATGTTTTATATAATATATATAAAATCAAAAAACCAGGACCAGAATAACTGGACGTCCATCTTGAAAATATCACTGAGAGTTTTGTAAATATATCGCTTATCGTAAAATACGAATCACTATATAATTACTAGACCAAATATATTGCAAAGAATATATATACAACATATATGAACCAAATCATCTCTATAAAATTGTCAGGTTATGAAATTTTTTATTCATAAATTCTTTTTTCTATATACTAATGTAATATAATATACTTTATATATTATATTAATATACTATATATATTAATACTATCAGTAAGGTGGTGATCAAACTTCCTCCTACGCTCATATTTGAGGTATGTTATACCACTAGCGCACATTTCATCCGCTCATACACTCGGAAAGACGTTAGTTTCCGCTAGCTAGACGTCCTTCGCACTACTATATTTATATACAGTATATATATATATATATATAAGATGAACAATTACAAATACTCATCTCGTACTAATATCGACGGTAATAGTATACACAAGCTTCGGCATGTGGGCCCTCAAAAACAATAAGAAACCACGACTCAGATTCTGGCACGATGAGTCCTCTGAAAAAGGTATCAAGATTACCCTCTGTCTCAATAAGACTATAAGCGTCATGTCTTCGCTGTCGCAATCTCAATTAATCTATTCTCGCATATCACTATGACAGATTAGATACTAACAATTCTTCAACTCTCTGAACGCACAACACCAATCTGCTACTTTCATCTTATTAGAATAAGTCTGAACTTTATAAATTTTTCACATATTGAAAATATTATAACTAGTTCTGAGAATTATATAATAACATGAAGCACATAAATATAAACACACACACAGCAATTATATATATTATTATTTATAATATTATATATGATATATAAAAATTGAATAATAATAATTTTACAAAATCTCAAGATTTTTACTACACTATCTCATCCTTCAAATGTCGTCTTCAATAAGACCCATATAGATCATATTATACCTATATATATATATATATTCATTTAAAAAGATTAGGCTATGCTCAATTATAAAATTTAATAAGCATAAGTAAATAGGCTTGCCATATATATCTATTGCCATTCTCAAAAATATCCCTAAACTCACAATTATAACTATAATTAATTTACTATAGCGTCTATGCCTAGCAGAATAAACTTAGTGGAGATGAGTGTTATTTATTTATATGAGCAATTCGCTTCCTCACACGTTCAGAAACCATACTCAGTCTAGGGCTCTAATTGACTTCGTATACAAAGGGGTAACCTCAAGATGTTTCTATCTATTATATATATAGGTATAGATAATGAAGAGAGTGCTGGTGTTGTTATATAATCTAAACTTTCTACTAGCAGTATCTATTATGACTTATAATATATATTAAAGGGTTCACACCTATATAATAATGACTAATATATCTCATGATATCACTTACCCTATTTCTATGAATAGATATATATTATATTATATATTAGTGGTAACCTACACCTGTTCCACATACAGTGGCGTATCCCAAAGAAGAGGTGGAGGGCCTATGTGGGTCGCTCACTCGGCCCCAACGAGCATAATTTTTTTAGAGCTATGAATCAAGTCGAATTTTTAAAGTAATGCCATATCTCCGATTATTTCACTTAAATCGCAGGTGGGTATAGGCTATTATATATATAGTCTATAACATATATCAGTATATCATCGGTAAGCTATATATCATATATATTAATATATATAATATATATATATATAATTAATATATTAATATATATATTAATATTTATATATAATATTTAATATATTTATAATTATATATTAATATTTATATATATTATAATTAATATATAATTAATATTAATAGTATATATATTAATATAATATTTATATAATATATATATATATATAATATAATAAGTAGACGATTTATATGTTACTTGTGACCTACCCCGAAAAAAATCATGGTACGTCTCACACTGATGGGACTAATTTATAGAGTAGGTTGACTTCACCGTTAAATATTATAGGTATTAGGTTATACATTTTGGATTACAGTTATTTTTATGGTTAGGTTATTAGGTTAAGTTATGGATTAGTAGTTATAGGTTATGATAGGATATATAAGCTTAGGTTATGATTATTAATATACCACACAATAAATAATTTATATGTATTTATTACCTACTTAAATTATTATTAAAATTAATTATACGATAAAATTATTATAATTTATTGATATTTTCGCTCCTGGAGTCAACGACTTATAAATAGATAGGTCTTCTGCCCTAGTGTATTAATATATATATATATATATATATTATTATATATATTATTTATATGATTATATATATATTAATATATATATATATTTAATATATATTATATAGTAATATATAATATATAGTATTAATATATATATTAATAATATTTTAATATATAATATATAATTATAATATTATATATAGCTTATATATATATATAATTATAATTAATTATATAAATATATTATATATATATATATATTTAATATATATAAATATATATATATTAATTACTTCTAGTAGTTGACTATTATGACCTTACGATATAATATGGTATGGATTATTACAAGTACTGCAAGTCTAGTAGGATTTATGAAGAATTTCTTCGCATGGTCATAGGCGTACAGGGCCTAGCAACCCGTCCTTTCTTTTAGACTTTGATGTTTCTCCTGGTAGTAACAAGACGATTTGCTGAAATCTATTATATGTGCCTATGAAAGAAAGTAACCTTACTATGAAGAATAAATAGACCCCTCCTTTTTTTTTTGTGTAGATGGTGAGAGAACGAGGATTTCTGAGCCTATAATGTAGAAGATAAAGCTATTCTACTGAATAAAGGACGAAAATCACTACTATGAGAGTGTTTTATATGCTCGAGGATCTAGGTGTTAATAGGTAAACTCACTATTATGCGTACGTAGAAATAATGGTACTATCTAGAGTTCTCATTAAGGGTAATAAATGTATTTCGATGCTAAAGAAGAAGATAGCTGCTAGGTAACCCTATCTGACAGGGCGAAAGTACCTCTAATCCTTCAGGAGTTTGTTAATTGAGTATTATATCTTAGAATTTGATATATATTAATATTATAATTAATATATATAATATAATATATTAATATATATATGTAATATTATTAATATATTAATATTATATATAATATTATATAATTATATTTATATATATCTATATATATATATATATATATATATTATATTGATATAATATAATATATATTATATATATATATATAGTTAATATATTAAATATATATTATATATTAATAATGTATATATATATATATATATGAAGATACTAATATACTTATATATTATTCTATTTCTAAATCCTTTTGCTTTTTAATTAAGGTAAATTTTTTGTATATATGTAAATTACTATTTTTTTATACTATTTTACTTCAAATAATTCCATAAATATGTTGCTGAGTATATGCAGACGTCTAATTAATTTTAATTACTATTTCTTTTTCAAAGTTATAATATAATAACGCAATACATATATATATATTCAGTAGATCAATATAAATATATATATTGTATATATATGTAATATTCTAGAAATATATCCATTATATCTTAGTTAGCGTCTTCACATATGTGCCTATACATTTAGTATAAAGGTTTCAGTTTTGTTACTTTACATACATAATTTTATAGATAATTTGATGTATCTATGTGATAATATTTTCTCTACTTTCTCTAAACCAGTTTTTTCTTAGAATCTGGTCTCCTGTGCGGCTATTATTGACTTTTCGTCTTCCAAGCTTAAATATCCCTCATTTATTGATCGTTGTAGTGTAAGTTCTTTGTCTGCATAGATTTACCCCAACACTTCCATTCTAAAATGTCTTCCACATACATGTTCCTTCCATTTGGTAATAATGTCAATATTTAATTTCGTCTGTTTATATTTACCCTTCAAATTCTTTATTTTCTTTCCGATATCTAATGCGTCTATAAACTACTATGCCTCTATTTCTACTCCTTCCAGATAATCCTCTTTTTAATATATTCGATATTATTGATAGTATGTTTGTTTCATGTTCACATACCCATCTCATGAACTTACTTTCCTTACACTCTATATATTTACTTATTCCAATTATTTCTATTTTGCATATTCGATCTATTTGTGGAATTCCCATTCCACCTTCACTTCTGGACAAATTCTCGATATACATTGATTTTTATAACTGATTATGGGCAACATTTTTCTAATTGGATTTTTCTACGTAACTGTAACTTACTCGAGGTCAACAGCAGTTAGTTTTTCTAATTTTACATCGATGCTGTTTGATTTCGTGTTGGAGCCAATTACTATAGAAATAAGCTCTACGTGAAACGGGCGGGACCGTCGGAGCGGACTAGCGGCTAAGCGTGTTGACTTAATGGCGCTGTGATCTAAGCTGGTATCTAATATATGATATGTCGGTAATTGTATGTTTAGGCATTCACATTACTGATAATATAATATATATAACTTTATATTCATTTTTTTTTGAATATATTAATATTTACTTTTTGGTTTGTATATTTTTATTCCTTCTATACTTATTTTTCCTTCTATTATTCAAATTGATTTCATACTTGTATACAAGTACTCAATGGGATTAATTTACCTTTGTTCAAGCTCATCGTATTTCCATTTTACATTTATCCTTATATAATATACTAATTTTGCTCTTCCTTATATAATATATTAATATAATATATATATATATATATATAATAAAATAATATATTAATATAATATATATAATATATATATATATATATATATATACTCATATCTATTTATATATATAACTATAATATATATTATATACACACTATATATATATAAGTATAACTACTTATACTATGTATATATTCTACTTATATATATATCTACACTATATATATTATTATATTATATATATATTAATGATAATATTAATATAGTATATATATATATAATTATATATATGTTTTTATATTATAACTACTATATATATCACTAACACCAAATTTCCATGCATAATGTACCCTAAAATATATATCGTTATGCTGCTTTCATACCTATATTAGTATTTTTCTGATTGCTTATTATTCTGAGTAAATAGTTATATGTTCATATATAACAATATCAAAAATTCAATTTAAGCTTGAAATCGACTCTTTTTGAATTTCTCTTTTATAATAATTATCTACTTTATTGTCACTATAGAGTTAATTCACCATATATAACCATTTTCCCAAGTTTTGTAATATTAGTATGTTAGAGCTTAGTAGGAGGTATGGAGGGTCAATTAATATATATAAACACAAAGGGGCAATATAGTAACTAATATTATAACTATACTAATATATAATAATTATTATATATATAATATACTTCATTTAATTTATTTAGGGTCTATGTTGTGATTTTGATGAGCATTTTATCTAGTCTAAGATTATTAATGTTCATTAATAAACTAAACTAGTTCATTAAGTAATTTAACAATATTTTTGACAGATACCTATAAATATACTTACTTAACTACTATATGGACTGTTACCTTGTAGCATTTAGGTGCATCCGGGCTTGTCGTAGCTTTCATAGTATATCGTTTGCGCCGGTTAGATGACGCATATCCACAATCGTTCATTGCTAGTAGATATAGTATTCTGCTCGTACGCGCAGACATCTAGATACTACACTTTATCTACTCATCGTCTCTTTCTCTTCTCGCTCTTGTGCGCTCTTATATATATCTTCTTTTAAATATTCTATTATACATATATAATTTATATATATATATTATTTCTGTTTTTTTTTATAATTTAACTACATATTTATTTTTTTTTTATTTTTTTTTTGGGGGGTGAGGTGAGGGGGACTTATATTGCTTAAACTAACGTTATTGATTTTATCCCTTCTTCCTATTTTCTATGAACACACAATCTGGTCACATCTTTTCACCACCTCCTTTCACCGTGTAACGTTCTTCCTAAATCTTCTTTCATTGTGATGGTAGAGTTACACTTCACTTTTGTCTCGCAATCAAATAGTGAATATTTCTCTTCACTAGATTTTCGATAATCTTTCTCACAAACCTATTATATTCTCACTAAAGGCTGTTTTTTCTCTTTGCATTTTCCGATTTCCTCCAAGTTTATGACTTCACCTATAATGTTTCAGCTAATCCTGATTAAGCAAGTAGAATAGTATATACAGGTTTTAATCTTTTATGTAACTTATATAATTCTATAATAAATATAATTCGTTATCAGAGAACTTTAGGGTAAAAGGATGAGAATGTGAACAAGACTACTCTACGATATGCTTATTCAGCAATACAGTAATTAACTTGTTCCTTCTTAATACTAATAACTTTCTCATATCCTTAAGATGAATATATCTCTATACATTACTTGGTAACATTAGGGATAAGAATTTCTTAGACTAGTATAATTTATATCTCTTATCTTGTTATTGTCGTTTTGAAATTCCTTCATTTTGATTTATTTTTGAATATTATTAAGCTTTTTTTCCTTTCACTTACTCTTTTCACTAATTTATCTGCTCACTTATCATCTGCGAATTTAACTTAATATCATATACTCACAATACTTATTTTCATCCACACTATTTTGTCTAC
>JABUQX010077757.1:30000-54504 GCA_015478945.1 Trachelipus rathkii
TGAGATGACTCCAGTAAGAGAATAATATAACTCAATATAAGTGAGAAAAGAAACATTGGTTAAATTAATCAGAATAATGAAAAAGAGAATATACCAAAAGGTATCTAGAAACAAATATTGTTATTATATTAAAAGAATAAATTGAGACTCTAGAAGAAATTAGGGACGCTAAAGATATAAGCTAGACGAAATATGAAATGACCTATAATAAGTAATGATAATGTTTATGTGTGAAGTCTGAGAAAAGGGAATAGTAGTAGCTCATAGTAAATATAATTAGTTAATGAACTTAATTAATTTATTGATGATAATAAATTATTGATGAGGTGGAAAGGACCTTATAAGATCATCAAGAGTTAAATCCAGATGAAGAGCAGATAAATGGTGAAAGAGAGAGTGAAAGAGAAAGAAAACAAAATTATCAAAATAAAACATAAAGTAAGAATCAACGACAACAAGGAGAATTACTAGTCTCAAATCTTACCCATTTACCTAAAGAGGAAAAGATTATTTCACATCTAATGTTATGAAATAGAAGTAGTAATTAATTAGAAGGGACATAAGTAATTTACTGTATTTAATGCTATGAATTTAATGACCCATAAATTACACAAAAGTAATTGCTTAAACCGAATATAATACTTATACCTATACTAAGATAATACCACGAATTAATAATCTAATATTAACAAAAAGATATAAATACCTGTTATACTATTCTATATACTAAGTTATTAAATTCATTGTTGGAAACATATTAGGATGTCACAATAAACTTTGGTAATGACAGGAATAAACAATGAAGTAAAATAAATACAACCTTGGAAAACTTAGTATTGAGAAGAAAGAAATTACTGAATAAGTCTAAGAATAGAAAAATATCACTATTTTATATAGTTTGCGTTTTCAAATGGATAGGTTACTGAGTACTATCACATCACATATTCAGGGGAAAAAAGTAAAGATAACTTACTACGTAACGGAGGGTGGAAAAATGGGGATCCAGTTGTTGTCATTAGCAATAGTAAATGAAAGGTAAATCAACTGTTAGCTTGCAAAGTCCCCTCACCTCACCACCTCACAAAATAAATAAAAAAAAAAAAAAATATAAAATAAAGATGTAGAGAAAGTAAGAGAGATCAAAAAATACAGAAACTACCAAATAAGTGAACAGAGAACTAAATCATAATAAGTTAGCACGCCAACAAACACCATAGTAAGAGACTATGAGTGAACATAAATCACATCGATCTAACAGATCGTAATAACATCTACCCGATCGCAGTAAGTACAAGTGTAAAGCACCTACGACAGCGTTCCTCATGAATGAATTAAGGAAGTATTTAGGATCTGCAATTTGTAACGTCTATGAACTAGTTTTTTTAATGAACATTCTGTGTGCCTTATAAAGAGATGCTTAAAAATGTTGATAAAGTACAACGGAAATTAAATTATGCCAAAGATAGAGGATTATATTATTCAAGAGACCCTATTTCTCCACTTTGTTGTTTATTTGACCCTTACAACCCCCCTAAGCACACTATATACACTTGGAATATAAATGGTTAATGGAATTATAGACTCATCGTGACAAGAGAATATAAAAGTGGAAATGAAATAAGTATGAATAAAAGTGATATTATTAATATGGAAATGATATATAAAATATTTATACTCAATAGAAATATTAAAAAGGAATCAGAAAATAACTAGGTAGATATTATAATAATAGGTATAGCATAAAAGTATATTTTTAGGGACATTTGCTAATGATATATTATGGGTATTATTATGGTAATTATATAGTATATAATATATAAAATATTAATATATTATTATATATAAATTATTATATTTAATATATATAATATATATTAATATGTATAAATATATATATTAATTAATATATTAATTAATTAATTTAATATAGGTACTATTATGTTATGTTATGTTATATTTTACGCTATATTTAGGATTTTTGTTTGTTTTATGTTTTTTGTTATTTATGCTTTTTTATACAACTATATTGCTAGTATTATAATATAATATGATTATATAATCAAATGACTATTAAGTGTATACGGAACATATGATTCTAAAAGTATTAAGGATCACTATTTATTATTGTATTTTGTCTTCCGCTAGTTATAGGAAGTTCTAATTATTCTCAATATATTGAAGTATTTAATATTAGTAGAACTAAAGCTATGAAATTTAAGAGGGTAGGAGAAATAAATGACGTAGAAGCTTAAGTGTCGAAATATCTATGTTGAAATAATATTTTTACAAAATTCAATATACAGATATATATATTAAATTTATGTTTTTTTCAATAAATGAAAGTACTATTCGCATGATAATTATACGTATTGATAATAGACTTACACTTACGTGGTTTATATAGTAAAACGAATTGTAAGGAAAATTATTATATTTCAATTAAAAACAGGAATTTTACTCATAAATAATATTGAAAAATAGATTACAAATGATTGGCCAAAGTATATTAGAATCTAAACTAAACCCAAAAATAAAAAGAAATAGCGCATAAAGAAACACTGGGCAAGTTGAATGCACTTGCCAGTGACTCGCGTGCTCACGTCCTGGGCTCATGCTACCGGTGTCGTAAGATAATATATGTCTTTATGATTTGCGTTTTTCTCACAAATTTTCACAGAAAAAATAAATATAAAAAAAACGTGTAGCTCGATGTAAAAAAATTTTTTTATTGCAAATAAATTAGAGATAACTAACTTGTTTGCCATAATCAGTTATAAAAATCAATGTATATCGAGAATTTGTCCAGAAGTGAAGGTGGATGGTGGAAATTCCCACAAATAGATCGAAATATCAAGAATAGAATATAAGTTGGAATGAAGTAAATAATATGAGTGGTAAAGAGAAGTAAGTTCACCATGCGATGGGTATGTGAACATGAAACAAACATACTATCAGTGATATCGAATATATTAAAAAGTGGATAATCTTCACGGAAACGTTCTTACTAGTAATAATACGAGTTTCATGTTTTCGAGCAATGGTAATAACGTAGTTCAGCAAAGCTTTTTCTTTCTGATTGAAAGAAATAAGAATTTTTTAGCACTAAATAGGAATAGATTAACTTAATATCTTAAGAATTACCTATTTAAGAAGCTTATGTAAGATTATGAATATATCACAAATTTCACCCACAAGATGAATAGCGCAGGATATATGGATATAAGTATACATTTTATATATGAAATATTAGTGAATATAGTGTTTATAGAGGTATGTAAAAATCATATGTGCAAGACAAAGAACTTTTACTAACTATACTATATAATATAACGATATTACATAATTAAATAATGAGTAGTAGATATTTTAAGTATATATACTTGGAAGTAACGAAAAAGTCATAATTATTTAAGCCTGACAATCAAGGATAGATATACCAGTAAATTAATCTATAAAGAATAAAACTGGTTTTTAGTAGAAAAGTACAGAAAGAGAAAAAGGTATAGTATATTACTACAGATAATAATACAGTAAAACTTTTGGGAGAAACAACAATATATGAAAGATACAATTAACCATACCATTCATAAATTTCACACACAGATGAATATTCTAAATACTTAAAGAAGAGAGGAGAGGGAGTAGAGAGTAGAAGAGCAGTATATCAATTTATTATACTCATTTTACTTTTTTTTATATTTTATTATTTTGGTAAAATTGATAAAGTCAACAAAAACGATATGTTAAATTATGATCAATATTAACTGGTCGCGGTATACACTCACTATGGACGAAAAAGAAAATAGATCACACTTCAATGATTTTGATGAGAGGGGTGTCAGTGATGTCTCACAAACTCTTGTGCACGAAAAACTATATTATGAATGAATCTAGTAATAGAGAAATCACACAAAAATAAGAATTTCACATACTCAATGTCTTAGTCATAATAAATATTACCAAAACTATTAATTTAAATTATATGGTTAGGTACAAATACAAAGGAATATCACAAAATTATTTTTTTAAATATATATGATGTTCTATTTAATAATTTACTTAATATCTCCTTATTTTATTCAAATTTTAGTAATGCAATCCTAAAGGTTAATATACATGTATTATGTATTTTTTTTTTCCATATTTAGTCCAATTAACTAAACTTATATTAGTAAATATATTATTTCACCTTAAGCAGATAATGTATTCTGAGTTTTAAACAATATTATTTATACCTTATTTATAATAATATACTACGGCTATACCGGAATAATATATATATATATATATATATATTAATATATATTATTATATATAATATATATATAGTTATATATATATAGTATATATAATATTATTCTAAAAATAAATAGTAATCTTCATAACTAACTCCCTAGGTAAGTAGGCGCTTTCTGCCTCACTGTCAGTTGGTTCTACCTAGCATCTTCTTTCATTCATGACCGAACTCTTTACCCCTAGAGCAATACTCTAGTATAGTAATATACCATGTTCTAACGCGCATGGTTTATACCTATAGAACCAGTCTCGATGTATATAACACTCTCAGGTAGTGTGAGTTTTCGTCCTTTCAGTAAGATAATCAGTAAGACTAATATTATTTCTTCCATTAGGTACTCAAAACTCGTTCACTCATAAGGTCTTCGAAGTAAGATTACTATATTTACTAATTATTACTTAATAGGTAACCATATAAGATTAATCACAATCACTAGGTTACTCATTGAGAGTATATTAACAAGCTATAAAAGGAAAAGGTAATCAGTGGTTGCTAAGCTACTCACTTGAGTCGCCCTATGACCATTAGTAGCGAAAGAAAATTACTTTCACATTAATTACCTATGACTGTGTGCGGGATTTATGTTTTCTGTAATTAATCACATCCATTAATATCTAGTAAGCATAGTCCACCAGAATGTTATAATTTAATTTATATTATTAATATTTAATATATATATATTAATTATCATATATATATATAATATATTAATATAATTATTTATATATTATATATATATATATATATTAATATATATATATATATATATATATAAATATATATAATATATATATATATATATATATATTAAATCATATATATATTATATAATATATATATTTTATATATAATATATATATATATTATACCCAGTGGGGCCTCTATTTTATAACATATAATATAGTATGAGTTATGACTACCAGGTAGCGAAATATCAATATAATTAATATGTATTAAGTTATTATATTTAAATAATATTTTAGTGTAATTAAAATACATTTAAATTTTTGGGTAATACTAAACTAACTTAACTCCATAACGCTAACCTACCTATACCTAACTTAACCTAACCTAACCAAACTTTAATTATATATAAACCTATAATTAAACTATCTATACCTAAATATTATAAACGGAGTCTAACCATATTTTCCTTATATATAAATGTCTACATAACTAAGTTGAGCGTATCCTAGGATTATATATATATTTTCGGGGGGGACAGACAAAAATCGTTTCTAATTACTTTAATATTAGTTATTTAATATATATAATAATATATATTAATATATATATATATATATATATATATATATATTTAATATATATATTAAGTATAATATATATTAATATATAATATATTAATATTAATATATATTAATTATATTATTATATATATATATATAATATAATATTATATATATAAATATATTAATATATTAAGTATATAATAATTTCCCCTCTTAGATTTATGTAATAACGTGTTAATGATACTTATAAAAATGCATTATATTATGTTCTAAAAAATTTTGGTTGGAAAGGCCTGGCCCCCATTATATATATATATATATATATATTAAAATTTACAAATAAGAACGCTCACTTTAGTAGAGCATACACATCTGCCCCATTTGGATACGCCACTTGAGAGAGTAATTATTTATTTATTACACCTTAAACAGTAAAAATTTAAACTTACACTTGATAAATGAATCATGGAGAAAGGAGTTTTTATAAAGGGGATAAAAATCGCGGATCCACAGAAATGCAGATGTAATATATAACCTATATTAATATAATTAATTATATTATATATATAATATAAGTTAATATATATATATATATATATAATATATAATATATTAATATATATATATATATTAATATCTATATATATTAATATAAATTCTATTAATTATATTAATATATATATATATATATATATATTATAGTAAAGTAGTAAGAAGGGACCTTTGATATAAGGTATAGAACCTCTGATGTCTGACGGAGAAGAATATATAATATATTATATTATATATTAATTATAATATATAATAATATCATATAATATTAATATATAATATATATATATATATATATATAATATATATATATATTATATATAATATTAATATACATATATATTTATCAGTATATTATATGAATTATTCTAATTTAATATTTATCTATATATATATTTATATATATATATATTTTATAATATATGTCGAGGGTGTACTTTTACCGAGTCAACAAACCAAAAAAACATTAGATTTAAGATTATTTTTTTCAAATGAAACATTTATAAAACCTGACATTCTAAAAGATTAGAAAGAGCTATAGAATAAATGTTGATAGTGTTGAGTTATCATGTAAGAGTTGAAGAATTTGTTTAAGTATTAAATATATATACATATAACTTTTATGTAATTTATATTAATGGAGACTTATATATCAATATAAATATATTCCACTTATATTGTTACAAGGAAAGCATGAGCCACTTATGTTTTGACCCTTTACACGCAGCACGGTTTTAACACGCATATTTTATAAGCTCATGACCATCTTGTACTAAGGATTTTAGATTAATATTGAGTATTTTGGAGAGGCCAACAAAAAGTACTATCACATATTATAGTTATTTAAATTTATTGAGTAAAATTTTAATGCAATAATTTTAATGTAATTATATATTTTTTTTTCTTTTCATCTCTATCTCTCTCTTCATCATCTCTCATCTTATCTCTTATCTTTCTCTTCTATTACTCCTGATTTTCTAACTCTTTAATCTCTAATCTCTCTATCTCTCTCTTACTCTCTAATTATATAACTCTCTATCTCTATCTACCACTCTGATTTTCAAACTCTTTATATCTGAATCTGTCTCTTTTTCTTTTTAACTGTCGAACTTCTCCTCTCTCTCTCCTCTCTCTCTATAATTATGAATATTAATATTAGTTATATAATATATATATAGTATTATATTATATATATAATATATATAATAATACTTAAGTTAATATAATAGAATTAGAATAAAGTTTAAAAATTCTACTTACAATATTAATGATGATGAATTGAGGTGGCCTGTATTATATTCTTAGCAATTTGGATCAATTATTACTATATATTGGTCGAGATTAAGTTAGTTTCGTAAATTAGTATTTCAACTCCAGTGTATTTACAGATGGCGTCAGTTATTATCTAGGTCTTATATATAGGTTTTTTATGTAATTTTATGATAACATTTCTCATTATATATTATATATATATACCTATAAAACATTATCATTTTACTATGTTAAAATAATTACGCTTCCAAACACCATACTATATCATTTTTCAAGGCTTTTAGTTACTCGAGAATGGTTACGGAATAAGTATACCTCTATTGTATATATGTAGTAGATTACGTTATAGTAAGGATATAATAAATAAATTGAATAGACCCCAAATTGAAATTTTTCTTGAGCTAAATCGATTGTTATGAGCATTGTCAATAAATGTCGATTAGATTCCATTTATGACATACTTTTAGTAGCGAGCTAAATCTTCAGGGGATACAGTTGAGGAAAAGGCTCTATTTTATATATACTAAGCAAATCAAGTTGATATTACAATATATTATTTCCATTTTCCTATTTGAGAAAATCTAAGTGATAATCTTATCACTATAATATATGTTCTTATATCTAAGATAATCTACTTAATATAGCAAGAAGTATCTATCTTTTTTTATGTCTGAACACTCACTGACTTAGAAATATTTTTGGGTAATAATATGTTAAGTATAAAAACTACTACTATACTCTTTGAAGCTGCATTTCCCACAAATTAAGTTTCTCTTCAAAAGATTCTGATGCTACCGTAAAGATGGTGTACGAAATTACATTTTCCCTGAAGTCTCGTTTTCAGATCCTTAAGATGCATAGTAATGTCTGTTTAAAATCTAAAATCGCTCAGCCACTCAGAATCATTTAGTTGGGAAACAGGTTTTCCTTTACTTTCCATAAAATCTTGGATGGTTTCCTTCTGGTCAAAGAACCTCTCCAACATTTTCCCTCTGGAAAGTCAAGAAACGTCAGAATAATAAACAACATTCTCATGCTGTGAATATATCTCGGAGAAAAACTTTTGAAATTCTCTGTGGTGAGATCTCGTGACCTGATGAAGTTCACCACTTTTATGACAGTCTTCATTACTTCCTCAAAGCTCAGAGCTTAAAGATCTTACGGATAAATTCTGCTGGTGTATTATAAAGGGTTAATGCATTATGTCGGATTAGACGTCCTTTCTTTTCTTTATCAAAGCAACAGGTCCCTCATGTTTACTAACCATAGCCGGTACTCCATCAGTTATAACTCCAGACATATTTTCAAACTTCAGATTAAATTGATTTAAAAACTACTAATAAACTTTCAAATATATCACACCTCTTTATAGTTCCTTTCATGGGATATATACCTGCCATCTCCTCATAAATATTAAAATTATCATCAGCTGTATCGGTCATGTCCGTGCTCTCATCAACAGCAATTGAATAAAAAATGAACTTCGAAGCACGATCTTTGAGAGAATTTTCTATATTTCCTGCCAACTTCTTAATTCTTCTGGAAACAGTTACTCCTGAAAGGCTGATTTTTGAAAAAAAAAAGCTTTTGAGGTGGGCATAATATATCTGCAGCAGATTCCAAGCACTCTTTTATATAGACACCATCTGTGAAAGGTTTTGATTTTGAAGCTATGTTTTTCAGCTATAACAACAAAGCTTGCCTTCACAATGGCTTCACCATCCCCAGTTTGTCTCTTGAACGTACGTTGTTGGCCTTGTAACTGTTTCTTTAAAGTCTGAACCTTACATTAGTCGAAAGTGCACGCCGTTGGAAACTCAAGTATAATTTTGCGTTGCGAGGGGTAGGTGCACAATAAAGCCATTTAATTATAGGTTTTATGTAATATTCATTTTCAGAACATGCAGCACGTATTCGTTGACACCAACAAACATAATCGGCTTGAAAACAAATTTTCAACAATATACATCATTAACAAATTTGAGTCCATCATTACATGTATGAAAACACGAATTCATCATTTAACTTATTACCCACTTTTATTTTAGGCAAGTCCAATATATAATTAAACACTATCTAAACAAACCAAAATTTATTTAATAATAATATTTACCTTTAAACACATATGAAAACACTCTCACATGTAATATGTCTCACTCAGTAGCATCTTACTGTGAGACTGCAGTTAGTGCAATATATAAAGTTAGTTAAGTTTATGTTGTATTAGGTTAATTTATACGATATAAAACATATTATAGTGTGCTCAGATATCCTTATAATGTCTTCTAACAGGAAATTGCCATATATATAACTTGAGTAAATGAATCATGAGATTATTACGCGGAATATACAAAATATATTAAATATTTTCATCAAAGAACGAATGGGTAAGATATAATATAATTTATATGAATATATACTAAAATCATATCCTTATACCCTATATAATTGATTAAATTTAATCTCGCATCTTCATCTACCCTTAGTCGACGAGATTAACTCCTAAATATTTTATTTTCAATGTTTCCGAATGGTTATGTTATATAGTAAGGAGGGCAATAACCAAATAAGTACTACCAGTCAGCTGCGATAGCTTTATCTCGACAGCTATAGCGGCCGTCCGGACAGTTGCCACGCAGATTTACTTTACTTACTGTAAATAGCATTAATAAACATACGGTTAATAAAATATTGACACAGTATTATGTACATAACAAGAAATTAAGTAAATATATAATATTTTAGGAAAATTGTGAACTGCCGAATACAAAAAACTAGTATACCAACTTCTATCGCTAGATAAAACGTACGAGGTATTTTAAAAGAATAAATGCTTTTTTGTTCCATAACTTCAATATCCCATAGTAAATCCCATATCTTGCATATTTTATAACATTAATGAATATGTTATATGGGCTCTGATATCCTAAAAAGATCTTATCGCTGTATATGATACCTATATAAACAAAATTATATTTATATACAATGCTCAATGGAGCACAAAATTAGTATGACTCGTTTGCATTGGAAATGATGACAAAAAACGGCTTTTTGCAAAAGCTAACCATGAGAGAATAGATTACTAGATACTTACATATGCTGAGATAAAAGTTGAATGTATAAAAAAAATAATAGGTATAAAATAGTGGTAGTGGGTGCGTATATATCCATATGATAGGGTCGCGAAAAAGTAGTGTGAATACATGATACTGAGAGAGTCCTAGATCATGTAAAATCCTTTGAGGCGTATGAGCAAGTAATGTAAATAATTGTCGAGTCTAAAGTGGATGTCAATATGCATCGACGATGGAGTAAAGACTATCACATAATTAACACTATTCAGAGAGCATTCCAACGTATCAGCATTCCGATTCGGTCCACAAAATTCTACTTATTCGAGATACACGCTAAACTAGTTCATTAGAATGCTAATTTTCTCAATGACGTTCGAGCACGTTGTTAGTAATTAAACCGAGAGTGACTTACCTGAGAGTTTGGTTTCGCGCCTTGAAGAGACGTATATAACATAAAAGAAATATATATTATTACCCCTTGTGCAACATCTCGTCTGGTTAGAGTTCTCACGGTGAAGGGCGTGACTAAAATACTTACAGTAAAATGTATTTTCAGTGAGAGTTAAGGAGAGAACAGATCACGTGAGAGAGGAGGGTAGGATTACTTGTTTTTTTTATTTGAAACCCTTAAAATGAAGTTCTATTTGATTATAAAGCTTACTTGGTCACGATGTATTTTTTAATTTTGCATCGATCATATTATAATAACAATATAATTTAACTATAATAATAATTAATTAATATAATAATAACATATATATATATATATATATATAATATATATTAATAAATTTATATTAATAGTTATTAAATATATATATTATAATATTATATAATATAATATATAATATATAATATATATATATATAATTTATATAATAATATATAATATATATATTAATATAACAAAAATCTAAAAAATTAAAAAAATATATAATACAATGCACAAAATCAAATTTTTTAATATAAATAAATATAAAAGAGAGATATATATAAATAATTCAAATAATAAATAAAATCAATGTATTATTGATATTATTTTGTCTAATTTATGAATTATTTTTTCGAGTGCCATCCCTGGTCTTTAATGATGTTTCAAAGGATTTCTATGCTCATCTTTCTACGATTTTAATATGAGATATTAATATTTGGGAGGGGCTTTAATTAAATTTATTGAGGGATGAGATAGCTTAATATTGGTGAGAGAGAGTTTAATTCACAGACTAAATATTTTTGAGTTGTGCGTATAATAAGGGTATTAGTAGAGTTAATAAAAAAGTTTATTGAATCGAAGGTAACATATTAATTTGATCTATATTTAAAATTTTATTTCTATATATATCTATTATAGATCAGGTTAACATTAATTTTAGATGAGTATTTATAAAAAGATTAATCTAAGAATTGCAAAAAAAGTATATACACATATTAATCTTGCTACTCTATATCAAACATAATAAAATAATATAGAAATAATTCTATAAAGAAATATTGATTATAATATTTTTATATGCATTATTATTAATTCCGTTTTCTATATATTATTAATATTGATAATAATATATTATATTATCCTATATTATATAATGAATAAATAAATTTCTGTGTTAATATCTATAATTAATAATTTAAAAAATAAATTTAATATTATATTATATTATCTATTATTATATTATTATTTAAGTTAGAAATTTGTATATTATTTAAATCACTAATTAATTATATACGAAATAAAAGATAAATTCATTTTTAATCTATTAATATTTTTTTATTATTAGTTGAAAATATAAATGAGATTTGTACATATATAGGAATCTCTATCTATCTCTCTCTTCATCTATTAATTTCTGACTGACTGCTTTTAAGTTAACATCCCAGGAAACATAGGGGAAGGGGTCAAGCTTAAAAATGATATGGGCGGCCGGCGGCGTTGAAGGCCCCTGCTTTGAAGTTTTACGCTCACATCACATCATCTCTTCATAATATCAATTACAGCTCAGTAACGTCATCTGTTCTTCGAAAATTATCCTATCATAAAACATTATCATTCTCTCGCTCTAACGTTGTACCAATATGGTCATCATACATAAACTATATACCTACGTGTCTTAACTATTAGAACATTTTGGTCTCCTGCACATTGGTTCCATACGCGAAAGATGTAGTAATTCTTTCTCAGGTATAAATTCTATTGTCTGTCTCATAGTCCAAACGCACAAGTGTTTCGGATAAATAAACAGCTACTTGCGTAACTTTGGTTCTATACTCTCTTGACATTATACACATAGTTTTAGATAGTTTTGATGAGTTAATAAAAGGAACAAAGATTCCGTTTAGAACGAGGACAACTTAGTTTTAAGATTTACAGTTTTATTTCAGAGGAGATTTATTCAGTGTGTCTTTGCATAGCCGCGAACCGCATTGGTTGGATGGAGCCGGAGCCGAACAATGTTTAAAATGCCGGAGCCGAAGTTTTCGGAAGCCGGGCTAATACTAAATGCTTGGAGGCCGGGTGTCGAGCTGGTAATTTTAAAATGATGTCGACACGGAGTCGTAGTCGGAGCCGAAAGAAATTTGCTCGCTCGCAGACCTCTGTTATTATATATTATTAGCTTACATTAGAATATGGATCGTATAAGTAATTTTAAGTGTAACTAGGATTTAGGAATTTCGTATTAATTATGAAGTTGGTGTATTCCTTTGTTTTGAAATGAAGTGTTTTTATTTTTCTCTTTTTTCTGCTTAAAAAAACCAGTATTGCTCGCTACCTTCATTATTCTATGTAAAATTATCATATTATATTTACATTTCTTATTCCTTTAAGATACTATGTGTTCGTCTAGCCATTTTTATCTAAATTTATTGTTTTTATTGGATACATCAGATTTTAATCAAATTTGTTTAAATTTTATTGAAGAAGTTTTTTTTTTTTAATGTTTATGTTTTTTTTACATTTTAATTATACAAGCTTATACATTACATCAGATTTTTACCTTGAAATATATAAATTTTTGTTTATAGCTATGTAAATCATTTTTAATAAAAAAATTATCATTTAATTAATTTATAAATAGAGAGGAATATATTTTTAAATATATAAACAAATAAAAAATTATGAAAATGATATCTTCATTCTTATTCTGGGCTGAGCAAGACAAGCCCAAATAGGTTAGGGAATGAGGGTTTAGAAAGTAATATTCATGATTTGAAAAATTAGAATAATAATAAGTACGAACTACTACTACTATTTAATTTTTAGGATATTTTTAGTATTCTTACGATCTCTTAGAATTACGACAATGAATTTTAATATTCTAATAATAATAATAATTAATTTAATAATTAAATAATATATAATAATTATATAATAATATATTATAATAATAATATATTAATATATTAATAATTTAATTAACAATATAATAATAATAAGAAATATATTTATTTAATTAATATTTTTAATCATAATATTTATATTAATAATATATAATAATAATAATAATAATAATGAATAATAATAATAATAATAATAATAAAAGAACTCTGGCGCCCTAATATTTTCAAGGATGCTTGCAAGCTTTACTTGTATTATTAATACAGGATAGTCTCAAATAAATCGTGATGGACTTCTGTTGCCGTGCAACCAATGTTGTTGTGGAAACGCTTTCCATTATCTTTGAATCACATCTTTTTCAACGAAGAATATATGCATTTACATATTTTAATATTAATATTTTATAGCAATGAATGTTTTCAGCATTCATATACATGAAGATTTTGTCTTTCTCACGATTTGCCGGACTTTGCATTATTCCACATGTCAACAAGAGTAATGTAATTTTAGTACCTATAATAGAAATGGTTATTTTAAACCAAAATAATTTGGATAGTCTGCAAACCTATTTCGAAGTCATACACATACACTACCACACTATTCACTTCTATTACGCGCTATCCTAACACTACACACACACACACACACTAATCACACTCACTAACACACACACGACACACACACCACACACACACACACACACACACACACACACATCACACACCACACACTACACACTTACACATTCACACACACATGACACAAGGAAGGAGATATCTCATCATACAGATTTACACATACACATTCACAAATCACACCCCATCACACACACACATTCACAAACATATAAATCACATATTCACACACACACACACACACACACACACCACACATCACCTACACAACACTTACACAACACACACACACATCACACACTTCCTAACACATCACACACACACACACAAGGTTTTGTATTTTCACACACACATCTACAACACAACACATCCACCACACATAGCTACACACATCACTGACACACACATTATATTATATTATATTATATTAATATATTATTATATATATATATATTATTTATTTAATATTATTATATTATTTATATATTATATATTATAATATTTATAATCATTTTTATATAAATGGTCAGCATCGCGAAAAGTTCAGGCATGTAACTTAAAAAACTATAACAGGTACATGAACATAATTTAAATATCAATTTATTAATCTAGTTTTATGAGTATCATTTTTTTACCTTTTTTGGCAGATATATTTTAAAAAAAATTAACACAATATTGCTTTTTAACAAAATTAAATATTTGGTTTAAATTAATTTGATGAAAAATGTTATCTAATTTCTATTGAATAAATCCCGGGAAGATTCGGCTTACTCCGTAGTGAAGACGGGTAAAGTTTGCCAACATTGTTGAATTTTTTTCTTTTTTCATTCTATTAATTATGATTTTCTCGATCTTTTCCTATCGATATGATGAGGTCGGGGTTTCTCGCCTATTCTCGGTGGGACGACGGGGGGGACTTCGTCCCACTCCTCTGTCCCCCATCGGCTCGAACCCCCTAAGAAGGATATAAAAAAGAAAAAATAATAATTTTCTTATCATTATTTGTGCCTAAAGACTATTTATTTGCTAACTTTTTTAAACTTTACCGAGACTTTGCTATGCTTTCAAGGTTTTTTCAGTTTCAATAGTATGCCTGCACTTTTACTAAATATTAATTATTTGGATGTATAATCATTTTTTTAGCTTAATTATTTTTTTTTTTTAATTTCTGGCAGAAACTTATTTCAAGCAATTTAAATAGATATTTATTTTCGTGCATTTATTAATTAATCTTATTTTTTCTCCCTAGTATACATGGCACTAGAACTTTAGAACTAATTCCTATTAATATATATTTTTATTATATATTTATTTATATATATATATATATATTATTATATATTTATAACTTAAAATTATTTTATATTTATATTATTATTGTTTATTTATTTATGATATATATTATATTATTTATATTCTATGATATATTTTATTATATATATATAATATATAAATATATTATGGTAAAAGTTTACTTAAACGCTCAATTATTTTTTTTTTTTTCGAAATAATATAATTTTAATTACGTTAACAAATATTTTATATAAAACTAAAGTTTAATTAAAATTAAACATTTCTATGGGCGAAATGAAAACTTTATAAAACGTAGTTCAACAAAAAAATGTTTTATTTCTTTGTTTTGGTTCTAGTTTAACGCTTCTGCGATAATTGTTAGATTGAAATACGTATTTGTAATATGTAATCGTTTTATTCTTGTGTTGTGCGGTCAAAAGAAAACGGAAAAGAAAGAAAATGAATTTGGAAAGGGTAACTAAACTTTTTTTTATATATCGATATATTGATAGAAAAATTATTTATTAAGTAGTGACTCTGCACCTAACCTAACTCTTAATTTACCTCGCAATCCATTCCTAGGACAAAAAAAAAAAAAAAAACGATTAGAATTCCTTATTCCCCACTATAAAAGCAAAAAAATTTTTATCATGAGAGGCGAAGCTTGCCATGTACACTTACTTAAAATTTTTTTTTTTTATCTTTGGCTACCTCCGTTCGTGTTTAGGGCGTTTGGAATAAGTTTCATGTTTGATATTGTGTAATTGTTTTTAAAAATGTTTAATTTTTATAATGGAATGAAAAAATAAATTTCATAAATTTATTATTTTTTTTTAGATTTATTTCTTGATAGAAAATAAATTATATATATATATATATACTAATATTTCTTATATATATATATATATTATATTATATATATTATTTATATATAATATTGTGTGTTTGTGTGTGTGTGTTTGTATAATATATTCAACTTAGAGAGTGGAATGAAGAAAAAAAATAAAGATTCTATTTGTCCTTATTTTGTATTCGTATCTAACGTAGAAGCAGCGCCTATTAAGAATATTAGGACACGAATATTAAGATAATTCAATATTTGTAATAGTTTTTCGAAAAGACTGAATTTATTATGAAAAAAAAGATGAGAAGAATAAGAACCTATTTTATAGACTCTTTGCTATATATTCTCTAACTGCCGAAAATTTTCAAATATGTTTTCGAATTTTATCCTTTATTTTCGCACAACTTTCTCATTCTATATTTTTTTATTGGTCTATTAGATAGCTCATTAATTTATCAAGTGCTATTTCCATATTTTATACGTTATATTACGTTATTTTATATTATATTACATGATCTTATTATTATTATATATATATTATTATTTATTATATATATATATACTATTTATATTATAGTATTTTATATTATTATTAATTTATATATTATTATATAATATTATACTATATATAGTATATATATATATAATATATATTATAATATCAAGGTTGCCTTGGGGTTCAAGTACCATTAGTAACTTGGTACTTGTACTTGGATTCTTAAGTAACATTTTTATTGGAGTACTTTGTTAACTTGTACTTTGCAGTTTTCTTTTCTAAAACCAAAGTTGTACTTTGTACTTGTACTTGAGGCTTTTGTACTTGGTACTTGTGCTTTGTACTTCTTATAATCTTTTTGGCATTTTTAACTTGCAAAATATTTGTTTAAGTCGGTCTTGGTAAGTTAATTAACATAGTTTTTAATTATTATCTCTTTATATATTATAATATTTTATATTATATATTATATATATTTAATATTATTTTTATTTATTATTTATTATATATCTTTTATTTATTTTATTTATTTATATATTTATTTATATATTTATGTAATATATATTGAATATATAATTATTATATATTTTATTATAACACTGTTTATTTTATATATTGAAATATTTATGTGATTAGGATAAAATGTCATTTTTTTCGCATCCGCGATGCGGATTGCGGAATTGCGGGATGTTTTTGATTTTCCACATCCGCCGGTGACTCGGATGTTGATATTTATATTATTCTATTATATATATATTTTATATATATATATACTATAATTTATATATTTATTTATATATATATATTATATATATATATTATACTATATTTATTATATTATATTTATATATTTTATATATAATATATATATATGAAGAGATGAGAGAGAGAGATGAGAAGAGAGAGAGAGAAGAGAGAGAGATGTTTCTTAGGCATTCATAGATTAGATTTACTTATTGTTTTACCTAGGTGTAAAAGATTCGGGGACCCTACTGTTCAACCATTCACTATCCCACCAACTCTCTTTCCCCAACCTCCTGCCCTTTATGAATAGACTTTTACAATGATTTTTTTATAACTTTTTTGCAACCTAAAGATTTAAAATCTAATATAGGAAGGTTGTGCTTTGAGAAACATCAATTTTTTTTTCTGCTTTTTCTTTTTCTTCAGAGAGTATGTTTCTTTTTTCATCTATTTATTTTATATATTTCATTTCAAAATACTCTCTCAATTGGAACATAAGTTGGAGGACTACTTTTTCCTATCTATTTTCCTCTTGCAAGTTTTTATCATCCTTTTTCTATTGAGTAAGACATTATTGGTTTGTTTTCTCAACTTGACAGATCATCATTTGTTATCTAGTCGTTTTTCTTTTATCTTGGTATAATTTTTCAATCTATTTTTTGCAATAATTTTTGTTTGGCAAGTTTGTTGTTTTTCTTAATCACTACTGGATCTTGTAGAAATTTTCTTTCCAGTGAATCCGTTATTGATTTCTTGTAGAAGGTGGTTTTGGTTCTGTCGATTTCGTTTTTTTTTTTTCTTTTTTATATGATGGCCGCTTAATTTTAATACTGAATTTCGGATTATTTTTTTTTAACTAAATTTTTTTCAACATGCAACACAAAGTGACGAATTAACTTATTGTTCTACTTATATTGTATATCATTTAAAAAAAACTGGTGTCCTTTTATTTATTCAAGTTTTCCTGGTGTAACTAAGTGATTGGTAGTTTGGTCCAATTTTATTTTTTTCTCTAGTTTTCATATGTGTTTTTTTTCTATTTTATAATATTTATTTTTCATATTTCAATTTTTTTTAAAATAAACTGCGGTTCCATCATATTTTCAATTTGAAGATGGGTTCATATTTGCTTCCTTAGCGTTGTAGTATTAATGGTCATTAAACATCGGAGACAGCAGCTGTTAGAGGCGGTTCTGATTTTTTTTTGGTAGTTTTCTTCAAATCGGAGTTTCAAATAGCTCTTAATGCCATGTGGATATTCGAAGTTCTATTTTTTCCACATTAGGTTAAGATATTGTTAAGCTTGGAATACGAAACTGGCGTAGCGAAAGCTATAGAGTGTTTTCTTTGAGCAATACTTCAATTATTTTTTTCCATCATTATTAAGTGTACTATTCTAGCTACTTGAAGAATGTCTTTTTGATAACATTAAGATATTCTTTTTTTGGAATATCCTAAGTTGCCGTTTTTTTGAATTGTCCTTCTAACTCTTTTTCATTTTCATTCCATGATTTATTTCTTAATAGTTATTTTATTATAAATTTCTTTATCAATTCTCGACAATAAACATCCGCGCACATCCGCAAGGCTTAAAGCGCGATTTTCGCGTGATCTTCATAATTTGTGACGGATGCTCCGCGGTATTTTGCGGATGTTAACCTTTCATCACTAAATTAATTATATTTATATTATATATATTATAATTATATATTATTATATATATTATATATTATTTATATATATTTATTTTATTTTTATATTATTACTATATTATATATATATATTAATATATATATTATTATTATATTTTTTATCATGTTTCACCACTACCTCACAGGGCAGAGTCCTTATTCCAGTGTATGGGGGTTGTTAACAGCCAAATTTACATATTCCGCTAGTTGCGCAAATTATCGCACAGTATGAGCACGATTAACGCAGGGCTTTAAAGTTGAGGGAGATTAAATTCAAGCGGAAAACACATGATTGAGATATGAAGAGAGTTCCTACAGTAACGACGGTTGGCATGTGAAAGAAAGGGAAAGCATCGCAGTCGAACTAGCCTGGGATTACACCAAATTTTACCACAAAACTCCGTTGAGCCAGACACTTAGCAATCCGCTTGTGGTTTACGTTAGGATGCGTCGGGTTAAAGGTGGTGGTTATGGTTGAGTGGTTATTTCCCGCTCGAACAACGCTGCGCTTAGCGTATACCTATAGAATTAGAAGATAAAGCACCCACATCGTCGTCCGCAAAAGATAGAGTGTGCATAGTGAAGTGGTATAAGTACAGATGCAGTTATAAGTCCCTTGTGGCTTTTGACTCGTCCCTGTCCAAAAGCCGGTGAAACCAGATGCCCCCCAGATATGAGAACAGTACTTCATTATACAGGGCGGATGAGACCCTTGTATTATTGGAATATTCAATAGTATAGAGGAAAATAAAATGTTCAAGCACTCTAAACAGAACTCCTCAGTTTCTATTTTTCTTTGAAGGCCTGTCTCTAAGCAACCGTTTGTGATGTTGAATGGTTTTTCCAAGACATTTTTTTTGTTTATTGAGATCTTCAACTGGAACATTAATAATAATGAAATTCAGGAGATTATCGAGGTGAAACGTCGAATTATTAAGATAGGAAAGTTAGAAGGTTTTTTGGAGATGGAGATTTTGGTATGATTAGTTGAGTTTTTAAGAATTAATATCACGAGGTTGAGAAACACCCTAATTTCGGAAATTCTATCCAAGATCAGCGCCGTTATATAGAATATCGTGAAAGATTGAGGCGAAGGGCTATTATTTTCTAGAAGTAAAAAGAGGGATGCAGAATTGATATGAGTTGATAGAATGAAAGGTCGTGTTCATAGTTATTTTAGTCAAAGTAGTTAGATTAGTCAGGTTAAAGATTAAGATCATTTATTATAAGTAGGATATTAATTATGTAGGTAGTTATAATTGACGACCCTTGATTGAACACCATTATTGACTTAGAAAAAATGGAAGAAGAAGTCGCTCCAATCGATCCTATCAAGCCGATATGAGCGAACTGAAAGAAAAGCAGAGCATTATTATATTTTAGCAAAGAGAAGAGGGAAACCAAAGGAAAGGAGGAAGTCTTGGAGAGCAGTGACGTCGTGTTCCTATATCTGGTCAAATTGCTTTGGATATGTCAATGCGCCACGCTTACGCAATCTTCTCCCGTATGTTCTAAAGAGCGGAAAAACCATAAATCGGTTTATTAAAAGGGAAAGTATATTATTTTCTCCAGTAGACTCTTGGATATCGCCGAAAGCCAATACTGGCGATCGAAAGAATAGAATGTAGATTCCAATGGTACTATAGAAGTGTATGAGTTTGAGAAAGTGGTTTCTAAAGATTTCTTGATTGATAGTAATTTTTCATAGTGGAGAAGCTTATAGGGCGATAGTTAGAAATGTCAGAGCAGCTTCCTTTTTTCGCAGAGTTGGTTGGACATGTTGCTTCCAACACTGAGGGTATGTGCTAGTATTGAGACATAAATGAGGAAATATAGTTTGACGAGGGGCGGGGTCAGCATACGTATATGTACATTCTCTCAATATACTCAGGGAGGACATGTTTTCCATCCCGGTTTTTTTGCCACTCCGCTTTCCTATCCCTGTCATAGATCTGCAGGAGCTCCTATGCATCCCGATATATATATATATTTATATATATTTATTTATATTTATATATATTTATTTATATATAATATATTATAATTATATATTATAATATATATTAGTTTTTATATATATTTCTTTTATTTATATATTATATATATTATATATATATTATTTATATATATATTATATTTTTTTTTAATATTGACATTTTTACATTTTATTGCTAACTTATAATTCTTTATATAATATAATATATCCTTAATATATATTATTAATTTATTATTTTTATATTTTATATATTATTAATATATTTATTTATATATTAATATATAATATATATTTTTATATATATTATTAATTATTTTTATATATATACTAACACCTTTTCCTCAAGATTGGGTGTAAGGTGCGTAACAATGCACCGGAAACAGATAAAGATAGAAGATATATGACAACTTAAGTCGATAAAGAAAGCTCAGCCTTTACCTCCCCTTTTATTAACCAACTGTTTGGGACCTTGGTTTTTTTTCTTTCTGCCGCAGTCAGAAATCTTCACCCAGAGCTTTTTCACGGAACTCGCGGACCCGGACATCGCTCACATGGCAATTTCGCCAAATGATGGTGTTTTCATTCCCCTTGTCTTCCAGGTGGGTCACAACCATAGACCCTCACAAAACCCGATAATTTAACTCCTGCTACGTTCAACTTTTCTTTCTCGCCCCTGCTTAAACTCACTATTTCACTCCTCCATGACAATCTTTTAGCTGACATCAATCCACTTTTCTTCGGTCTCCTGGCGGGTTCATTTCCCAACACACTCACCACTATACATCCACTTAACCACTTTGAATATCAATTTCCATCTTTCCACCTATGATCAAAACTCATGTAAAACGTTTAGTACTTCATTTATTTTCTCTCATATTATTACCATTTTTTTCACACTTCATTTCTAACTCTGTAAATACGTTCTATTCCTCATTTTATCAATTCTTTCCCACCTTTACCCTAATCTAGCCCCTAAACTTGGTCCATCAGACGATACTGTTATCTTTGATCTAATATCTCTTATTTTCTGTATATCCGTAGTCCTCACTACTTTGCATTTAACACAGGTTAATAACATACCCTCATGTCAAGACCCTTAGAGGCACTAAAAAGACTTATCTCTTTATATACCACGCAAGGATTTTAATTGTTGCAACCAGCCACCTTCCTGTCTTTATTTTTTTCCGGCATTCAACTGTTCTTACTACATTTTCTTACTGCACAATTCCTGGTTCCTTTTTCGTTCTCCAACATATAAAGTATTTATCTCTAAATTATTTAAAACTCAGTCATCTTGTTGTCATGCCCACCATCCAGCATAACTTCACACTGACGGACTGTTTCTCTTACTTCCACAACCATATACCTTACTTCTTATCTAATCTACGTTACTTTTCAAACGCCCTTATCTTTTACAGTTTATCAGCCTTCTGTCCAATATCTCTATATCCAATTCTCTCAACTCTCTTCAGATTCAACGCACAATACCAATATTATATATATAAAATTATATATATTATTAATATTTTATATTTTCATATAATATTAATTTTATTTATTATATATATATTATTATATATTTAATATATATTATTATATTTATTATATATATATTTTATATATAATATTATATATATATATATATTTATATATAGGCTAATGGTGATTGATTGGATTGAAAGTACTTGAATACTTAAAGCGTTTATGGGTAGTGTATACTTGTTCTCGTAGGGATTTGAAGGAGAGCAAATATTAGCTTTACCTTTTAATTATAGGGTAAAGTGTGTGTACAAGGTAATCTGTTAAGTGATATAGGGTGTTTTTTTTAGTTTTTTAATTGGAGTGTTGTAGGGAAGTTTTATGCTGATGCTGGTATTTTTGGTCGAATAAGTGCGTCGAGATGACTGATAGAAACTGTATTTGTTGGGAGAACAAGGTGGCGTTACAGTAAGTGGTAGATTGATTGTTGATCAATTAATCTGATAGCATTGAATACATATGATTGGGAATATGATTTGAAAAGAGAGGAGAAGAATAAAATTTTGTATTTATGGATTTTATGGATCAACATGGCGTATAATAGGATTTTTAATATGGGAAAGCTCTGTGCAGATGTTTAGTTGATATATGGGTGTTGGTTGGTTAAGTTTTAATTATTTAGTCCTCTGATATTAGAATCAAAAGGTATGTTATGAACGATAGTGAATGCGTGTGTAATATAATAAATAGAGTCGGATAAATGATTGGTTTAATATTAATAGCGGAGGGAGACATGGGAGATGTGCTATTGTTCTCAGAAGTCCCGAGATTCTATTATGGATAATGAAGTTATTGTAGGAAAGGAAGATAGAGGTGACTGGGAATTGTGTTAAAATGATGAAGAATAGAAGGGAGTGGAGGGTTCCCTACCTACATTATATTGAGGATGATTGGGTTTTGTGTGGCGAATCAGAAGAGATGTTGGAGAGATTGGTTAGTTGGAGATTTTTTGGGTAGGGTTGTAATATTAGGAATGGGTTTTTGAAAACGTAAAACGTAAATATATGAGTTTAAGGTTATGGTTTGTGTATGTGAGGAATTAGTCCTCTTTTTTGTGTTTAGTTAACTTGATTAGATTGGGTGAGCAACTGGAAAACTGTGTCCTGATTATTAAAAATTTAGGAATATATTTTAGATATAAAGGGAGCGGATGATGCAGAGTGTAGTAGAGAAATATTTGTTGTAAATGGCAGCTAAGGTGGCTGGTGCTTGTTAATATCAGTTGGTTTAGATTGTAATGGGCATTAGTCTTGGAGAGCTATTTGGGTCTTACTATTTGAGTGTATGTTGGTTTACCTACCGTGTTAATCTCTAATAGTGTGTTGTTTACTATTTTATGGTCTGGAATTAAGAGGTATAGATAGATCTAAATTACAATGTTGTCAGATGGTACAATCTTAGTGGCGTGCTATGTGTGAAAGAAATGCATAAAATGATCCATGAAATGAAATTATTAGAGAGTTGTTTTGGTGTGTGAGTATATTGGG
>JABUQX010077758.1:0-25000 GCA_015478945.1 Trachelipus rathkii
AAGAGAGAATCGAATCGCTTTATGTCCAATATATGGCGAAATTTTAATGTTTTTGCACTATAACATGATGTTAGTTTTAAAATTTAAGTACTATGTTTCACTTAATTATAATGTTAAAAACATAAAAGGATTTTTTAAGTTTGTGCATAAAAAAAAGAAAACTTCCTTTTAACCTGCTTTATCCCCTTCTCAGGGGTTAACACGGGGGGGGGGGGGAATAGAGGAAATCGAACTTTAAGGAGGCTATCCCAACCAGCCCCAAAAACGTGTTTGCAGCACAAAAATTAATAAAAAATACCTTATTTTTTAAAAATATTTTAAATAAACTGTTACAGGAACCTTATTTTTTTTTATATATATATATATATTCATTGCAAAACAAGACATGCACATTTTGGGTTTAAGCAATATTTTGAAGAAAAAAAAAAAAAAAAAAAAAAAGAATTTTAACAATGTGAATCAAATTCATTAATGAATTAATTGGGATTGTAGTAGGATGGCAAATTATACTTAATAATCGGCCGATTAATCGACTTTGGTCGATTCCGATAAATCGGTAAAATGGCTGATTACCGATTGCTTGCCGATTAATCGGTGCAACCTTAATTTTCATGCTTAAGCAAATGTAATTTTAAGCTCCTTTTGTAATTACATTCATAGTTACACTCCGCACATTTGAAAAGTTTTAGACTTGTATGCGTAAGCATGTGATCTTTTAAACTACTTTTGTAACTAGATTTAAAGCTACACTCTGAACACTTAAATAATTTTTTATTTGCATGCTTAAGCATATGCATTTTTAAGTCTTGTCTTTGATTACATTCATAGCTACATTTAAAAAGTTTTATATTTGTATGCTTATTAAGCATGTGTAATTTTAAGCTTGATTTATGGTTACATTCATAGTCACACTCGGCACATTTAAAACGCTTTTGACCTGCATGTATGAGCATGTGTCTCTTTAAACTTTCTTTTACATTACATTCAAAGCTACACTCCAAACACTTGAAAAATTTTATATTTGCGTGCTTAAGCATATGTAACTTCAAGCTTCTTTTATGATTACATTCATAGGTGCACTCAGAACATTTAAATAATTTTATATTTAAATGATTAACTTGCATGTGTGTTTTCATGTTTGATCTCTCATTACAGTTCATAGTTACCACTCTGCACATTTAAATAGTTTTAAATTTTTGCATGCCTAATGCTGTGAATTTTTAAAGCTTCCTTTTAGGATTACTTTTCAAACGTACACTCAGCAATCTAAAAGCTTTTACGCTTCCATGATTAAGTTATATTTGTTTTTTTTAAAAAAATTTTAATTGCCCTTTCTGATTACATTCATAGACGCACATAGAGCATTTAAATAACTTTATTTTTGCATGAATAAGCATGTGACGTTTGAGTTTTTTTTTCTCATTACATCCATAGCTGCACTCAGCACATTTGAATAATTTGATATTTTCATGCTTGAGCATGTGCCCTTTTAAGTGACCTTTGATATTACTTTCATAGTTGCACTCAGAGCATTTAAATATATTTGATGAATGCTTATAAGCATATGAAATTTTTTTAAGCTATCTTTACGATTACATTCAAAGTTGCATTCAAAACATTTAAATAATTTTGTATTTTGATGCGTAAGCATATGCCTTTGTAAACTCCTTCTGCATTGAAATTTAGCATCACAGAGATTACAATTGAATTTCTTCAACTTTTCATACTCAATCTTATTCATTGGTGATCTTGACTTCTGAGATCCACTTTTCAAAGAACCTTTCTTGCCATGGTCCCCATCAACACTCCTCGTTAAAATCTGTAAAATTAGATAAAACCATAGATTACATTTCGCAACCAAACTAAATTAAAATTGCAAAATTATTAACCTAAATAATGAACTACTTTTAGTCTAAATTCAACACTCAAAATTTTCAACTTTAATCGTATTATTAAACTTGAATAGTTTAGAATATGTTTATTTATAAAAATTAAAAATTAAAAAAAGGTATACTAAAAAAATCATTAATGAATGCATTCCTAATTAAGTAACTTTGTCAAAATCAAATATCAAAATTTCTGATTATGAGATGGGTTAAGAAAAGGTCACACTAACTTCAAATGACATTCTCATTAACCAGTATTAAACAATTCAATGGTTAGTCGCATACTATTGGTAGATTCTTAATGCGATTTTGAGTGTAAATTTGAATGGAAAATGTCAGAAATTGTACTAGTTTTAATTTTTTTAATTTAAAAAACTTCCACATTTTGTTAACGTCTGTTGTATATGTTTTAAAATGATTTTCTTTTATTTAAAGCCTTTTATAATGATAAAAGAAATATAATGTTAAATTCAGAAAGAAAACTCTGTGGCCATTACGATCCATCGCTATGAATCGTTTTACTTATGTCTAAGAGGAATAGAAAGTAGAAGAATCTGTTACATGACTCATTAATTTTGTTGAAAAGAGCAGTGATGGACAGGGAATGTAAACATTATAAATATAGAGACAGAAAGAAGTCACATGGGGCTATCGAGACTGTCCCAGTCAACCTAATAGAACCAACCACCAAACATGCAAATCCACAAAGCACCCTATGTCTTGTCAATAACTTACATAGCATACGCTAAGTCTACAACTAAAAGAAAAAAACTATAGCTAAAGTACATGCTAACCACACTACAAGCTTTAATAACTTTGTTATAGTTATAACATGCAGTGTAACCTTAATACCTACCGTAACTAAAAACCGGCAAATTTGGCTTACTGAAAATATACAATGATACCCAAACCATCCGTATAACTGTCCAATCCTATCTTAAATGTTGTAATTGAGTTACACTCAACAACCTGTTGTGGCAAACCATTCCAAAAATTAACAACCCTATTACTGAATGTGGAAACCTAGTAAACTACCATGAGTCAATTAAGATAAGAAATTCTGAATAGTGTAGCTTATTACAGATGTGAACACGTTTTTTTTAATGCATAGAACAGCAACAGAATCTTTAGGAATAGAGACCTAATAGATTCTTCAAAATTAAGTTTAAGAGCAATCTTCCTTCATAATGGAAATGAGAATTAATCTACAGTAATACTTCTGTTTATGAAGGAGTTGTATGACAATAGGAAAATCTTTGGAGATCTGTGAATGTATCTTGTACTATGAGGACTTTGGATAAACAAACACCTCAAAATAAAAAGCCTATTTTTCAACCTCTTGTGAAACTCTAATTAACTATCTTCCGTGATTTGATGTAAAATCCTTGTCAAAGGGATGGAGAGTAATGGCCAAAGATTTTCTTTTTCTAATGAGCAAATTTCTTGGATTCAGTGATGCTAAAATAATAATAATAAAAAAAATATTTATTGAGCAACAAAATAAAGTAAGTTGTGAATGATTCTTATTTTGTGCAAAGTTTGAATGAGTCTGAGGCAGCTTCATGGGGAACATCTAAAAACTGATCAAATTCATCGGAAACAAGGATACCGAAAACTAAAAAGAAGTAGTTAGTAAGCTTCTTGAAAACCACAAATCCCTGGGATGAAATGCGACTCTGAAAACCAATTTTTTTGAATTCACATTTAGACTATTTTGAGAGAGAGAGAGAGAGAGAGAGAGAGAGAGAGAGAGAGAGAGAGAGAGAGAGAGAGAGAGAGAGAGAGAGAGAGAGAGAGAGAGAGAGAGAGAGAGAGAGAGAGAGAGAGAGAGAGAGAGAGAGAGAATATAATCCAAACATATTTGCTGATTACTCCTGGGTACTAAAATGGGACGTTTTCTGAGTTGGATACAGAACATCAGTTAAAAAAACTGCATTTTACTAAAAAATATGTTCTCCTAAATTTGAGAAACACATTTGATAATCTATGCTAATAATACTATAAGAAAAATTCTATAAGATCAATGTAACAAAAAAAAAAAAGTAAAATTTTGTAGTTCAATGATTTACTTGTCGTTTAAATTTGAAAATGATGCTTAATGATTTTAAAGTTTTCTATAATTCTTTTTTTTTTTTTTTTTTTTTTTGGAATAGTGAAACATCCCCAATCTCATGATTAGAAAGGAATCTAATAAAGAGATTCTATTTTCTTAAATTCTATTTTCTTAAATCAGAATTGGAACCATTATTATTGGCTCACTGGTTGATAAAATTTATTTTTTATATTGGATAAAATTTTAGTTGTATTTCATTAAAATGGTGTTCTTAATTTTCAGTAACAGCATATCTGATTAATTATCTAGATAGAAAGTTACGTTGTTTAGTTATTTTCTCAGTAGTACAAATATATTATTTGTAGATTTGGCGAAACTTCCAACAAAGGAACCTATTTGGAAAATATAAGAAAATAATGTAGTGATCATTATGAGTTAAGAAAAACTAATTCAGATCCTGGAAATGAAAGAAATACACTTGTACAAATGTATATTCACAGTTTTCCTAATTCTGATTTTGGGGTTTTAAGGCTTGGTGGTCAAAGAAGTTTCTTTTAAAAACTTGGGACCTCAAAGTTTATTTTTTCATTTTGTTGAAGTTTAGAGATATTTTTTGTCCTGTTCTTGGAAGTTTGAAAGTTTTTCTAAATTTGGAGCAAATTGTTATTTTGGATCCGATTTCTGTTTCCTCCACTGTTTTGTTTTCAGTTGAGAACTCGGGAGGAATTTTCTACAGTTTTGGAGATTGCATAGTCGATTTCAAATGGAAACCTTAAAATCTTAGTTGAGTTTCAATCAACAGATTTTTTCAAATTTGCCATTGGGTATGAAGAAAGATCTTATCGGAACTACAGTTATAATTTAGATAAGCACAAATACATCTCATATATGAATTTGTGCCTTACTCTGAACTCCAAGCTTGAACTTAACACTTCCGCACTGGGAAACAGATTGACGGTTGGGAAATTAGAAAAGTAAAAAACAAACATTTGATGCATATATACCCACACTTGCACAAGGAAAGTTTAAATTTAATAAATAGTATAATTCATTAAGTCGCAGCTTACACAAGAAGGGTAAACACATTCTAAATTACAATTTTCCTGATTTCCATCTTAAAAATATTGAAATTAATTGTTACGTCATTGTCTTGGTGAGAATTAAGAAAATTAGGCAAAATTATTAATAGTAAGAACTTTCAAATGAAAAACCATTGAATATATTGAAAATTAGTATAAGTTTAACTTGATGAAAATTAATTATATCATTAGTTGTATCATACAATATTAAAACATTGGATTAAATAAACATAAAGCATTACCATCTTTCTCTCACCCAAATTAAACTAGTTTTTTCTTCTATTTGAATATATTAACTGTTTTTTTGTTTTTTTTTTAATTATTACTGAAGAAGGTATAGATTTATTTAAGAGTATCATCTTAGCAGGCAGATTAATCTGATGGGTCTTCTTTCTTGGACCCACTTCCCCTTACAACGGTTCTGGTTCCACTCAAAAAAAAATTTTTGACCCCGTGGTTCAGTAGCTTTGGAATATAGTTTACACAGCTAGGAGCTCCCTATCAAAAAGGTTTATTTATTTAAAGAGAGCAACTACTAGTTTTAAACTATTATGAAAATGGATAAAACCAACATTGATATAGGACAAAATTTACCTCTATTTCCTCATCACTCAACTTGTTGAGAAGCACCAAAGGGAACTTCGACATGACAAGTTCGGAGAAGAATTTCTCTTCATCCGATCCGAAATTGGCCTCTGAAACCTTTTCCTTTATTTTCTCTAACAATGAAGAAACGCTTTCCTCAGCGTTCAAGAATTTCTGTAATAAAAGATTTTCTTAATAATAATAATAATAATAAATATAATAATAATAATAATATTATAATAATAATAATAATAATAATAATCACCCACCTTCTTTCTCCAAGACATGCGTAACATGAACCGGAAACAGAAAAGTAGTAGAATATGACGCAAGTCGAAAAGAAACCCCAGCCTTACCGCCCCCTTTATTCCTTTTAGTAAGAACTCGTTGCAGTCAGAAAATCCACCCTAGAGCTTCACGGGACCGCCACGGAACCATCTATGGCATTCGTTCAATGTGGGGGTTCATCCTTTGGCCGAGGTGGGTCACAACCATACCCCCTCACAAAACCCCGCCATTCACTCGTATTATGCACCTTTGTTCCTTTCTTCTCGTCTCTGCCAACTCACATTCTCTCCTCGCGGCATTCTTTCAGAGCTCAATCACTTTTCTTAGTCTCCCAGCCGGTCGATTTTCCACAACACTCGCCACTATACATCTGCTTAACCACGACCATTCTCACCATTACTTGTCCACATGGAGATAGATGCTAACCAAGGATACCATCTCAACATATCTTTTCATTTAATTCTCTATTTCTCATTAATTCACACACAAACTCTTCTAATCGCTTCATTCCTCATTTTGTCAATTCTTCTCACACCTAACAGCTCCTTTAAGATTGTCCATCTGACACATTGAACTTTAGATCTAGAACCAATTATTCCAGACCATAGTCTCACTTACTGTACATTAACACAGGTAACAACATCACTCACGTAAGACCCTAAAACGCTAGCACACTCAAGAACTTAGTCCCTTTACATCCACCAAGGATTTTAATTGCACCAGCCACCTTTCTGCCATTCCCAACTTTTCGTTCCATTTTCATCCAACAATATCCTAAAATATTTAATTCTGACCATTTATTCTAGCTGCCTCACCATCTAAACATAATTTCACCGAGAGCTCTGTCCTCACTCATAACCATAACCTTAATTCTTATCTACGATTACTTTCAACCCCTCTTTTTAACACACCCTGCCAAATCTCTCTACCAATCCTCCTGCAAACTCATCTTTCAGATTCGCCTATACAAAACCAAATCCATCCTCATATAATAGAGTAAGCGGCACCCTCCCACCTCTCCATCTTCTACCACCATCCCTTTCCACCCCACCTTCTTAAATTCTTTCATTAACCCCCATCCATATACAAATTGAATTAGCAAGGAGACATTAACCATTACTGCCTCTACGCTATTAATATAACCAATCACTTTCCGACCTCGCGTTTATTCTTCCACTACGCTTAAACCATCATCATACTACTTTTGATTCCTTCAGAAGCCTACACAACATATAACTATTGAAGGTTATACATGGTCCATTTTATCCATATAACACCTGCCCTAGAGCCTCCCCTTTATTGCCTATCTACGGCTTTGGTCAAATCCATATAACCTATAATACAATTTATTCTTCTTTCTCTCGTCATCTTGTTTCAAATGTAAAGATTTAATCCACACATCCTCTACCACTTCTTAAACTGCACTTGTCTCACCAATCAGTCCTTCAGTCAACTCGACGCACTGTCTTTTGACCAAATCAGCATAAATCTTCCGCTACAACACTCTAACTAATTCCCCTATAATTCCTACAGTTACCCTTATCCCTTATATAAGGGTACTATTACTGCTCTCCTCCAATCCCTCGGAACTATACCCTCCATAAAAGCTTTGTTACAGAACTTCCAAATCAACTCAATCACATCTCGCCTCGCCGTTCTTGATCATTTTACTTATGTATATTTTTCTTCAACTCTACCTATTACCTCCTCCTTACTAATGACCTCATCCCCAAAATACCTATTCCTATCACTGTCAAACTCACACACATTCACTATGACCTCTTCATTACCGCCAATGTTATGCAAATTTTCGGAGTGTTCCATCCACACTCTCCTCACATCCATTTCAGCAGTTAGAAAATAATAAAAGTAACAAATATAAACAAAAAACTAAAAAATATTAAAATATAAAATAAATAAATAAAAAAAAAAATTCTAAGATTGAACTTCTTCATATAGAAAATTTCAGAAATACAGATTATTAATTTATAACCTTTTCTGTATGTGTGATGTGGTGCATAAGAATTGGATCCACAGATACTGGAAATTTTACATATGTTCTTTGTACCTCTATTTCTTAATGAATTTATATATTTTTTGCCGAAATGAACTTTTACTCTTCCAATTATATGAGGTTAAAGCTCTTGATACTTAAAACTATCTTCTATCCATATCTGCAGACATTGAAAATAAATATCAGCATTGCAAATACTGAAAATTGATATCCAGCCCATCTCTAGCTACAACCACAAATACCTTAATAATAATAATAATAATAATAATAATAATAATAATAATAATAATAATAATAATAATAATAATAATAATAATAATAATAATAATAATAATAATAATAATAATGTTTCTTTAAGAAGTATTCTTCATATTAGACAAAATTTACCTCTATTTCCTCATCACTCAACTTATTGAGAAGCACCAAAGGAAACTTCGACATGACAAGCTGTGCAAAATATTTCTTCTCATCCGATTCGAAATTGGCCTCTGAACCTTTTTCATTTATTTCCTCCAACAATGAAGAGACATCTCTTAAGTTCACAAATTTCTGTAGAGAGATAATATTAATAATAATAATAATAATAATAATAATAATAATAATAATAATAATAATAATAATAATAATAATAATAATAATAATAATAATAATAATAATAATATTTGTTTGTTTCTAATTTCCTATGAAACAGTGTTGAGTTTCCTTTGTTTTTCCCGTTTTAAATCTTTCTGTAAATGCTGTTTATAGGCTTTTGACTTCAAAGTGTTGCAAAAAGGACGCTTTTAGCAAGGGTATCTGAATTTGGATAGAAGACAGTTGGTAAGACATTTGGATTGAGATGAAAATAGCAAAGGTCCTATACAAATGTTGTTATATGTGAATAACAGTAGATTTTAAATTGAGATATTTAGGAAGTTGATAAGTTGCAACCAGTTGAGTTTACGAATGGCCACCATGTAAATCTTTTATAACATCTTGCAAAATCAGGGTCAAATCGGATAGTGCTAAAGTTTGGAAATGAAAGTAACTTGTGCACATAAAAGATTCTCTTCATAGAGACTTGAATTATTCGAATAAGCTGCAAAATTGTGAAATATTTAAAAAAAAAAAAAAAAAAAATGAATTTGTTACTACTCTTAATGGCTGATATCCACTCTCATTGATTTATCTTTTGTTTAAAAGATATTAGGTGGTCAATAACAAAAAGGTACATTAGAAAGTAGAAAAGTAAAATGCAATAATTTTTCAAAGAAAAGTCATAAACTAATTTAAATATCATTGCACCCGTTTCTTTGCTACTATCAATGACACTATATATGATGAGGTTATTTGTGAATAGAAGTGAGTTTTGGAGTATCTTGAAAATTACAAATCATTAAAAATTTTATTTGCTTTAGTTACCTTGTGGGACAATATAGCCTTATACATCAATTTTGTAACTCATCTTGGATTAGAGTAAAAAAATAATAAATTGTATTCATTTGTACTGCAAAGACTCCAAAATGAAAAATAAAAAAAATAAAATATACTTTAAATTATGCCAACCCTGGTAAAAAATAATGAGAAATGAATTAACATACCTTTACGTCTTGAGTATTTGACTTGTTTCCAATCAATATCTGATTATCAGATTTTATGACCCCATTGTTGACCTGCTCTTTATCAAATACAAATTCAAAATTTAATTCTCTTAACTGTGACTTTACAGATGTCATTTGATCTGTTTCATAATTCATATTTGCCTAACTGTAAGAAAAGTTCTGAAATATTATAAATGAATTTTAGAAACTTCAAAGTTTGTATTCAAATTTTAATCGGCCTCACAGCCAAAATATCCAACAAAATTAACCTCTCAAAAACAAAAATAAAATAAAAATGGAAACCCAAAGGAGCCATTTTATCCACCCTCCTCTTCCACTAATTCACCTGACCAACCCATACAACAAACCATAGACGCCAAAAATAAATGTTATGCCAATGACTCATCAATAAACCAACTCACAGCCACTACACATGCACACAAACTACATTCAATAACTTGAAACCTGGCTCACATTCAACAGTGTCAGCATCTCCAAAAAATCTTCAATCACTTTTATCACCACTGATGTAATGCAGCGATACTTATGTTCAGTTAAGAAGGCTACTGTAAAAATGAATATATAATTACTGTATATATATAATTTTGCCTTGGTTTAAATTTCACTTTATTAAGAAAATTGCCTCTTCTAAATCTCTCATTGTAAATATATTATTGTAAAAGTATTGAGAATCTACATCAAAATTTATACCCTTAAACTCTGTCTCATCCATGTTATAAATAAATGATTCCCTATAAGTTTTAAAACTACTTATTTTAGCAAAGTTAAAAGCTAAATAATTTCCAGCGTCCAATAGATACTTTAATAAGCTCCTTCTGAAGTACCTATATTCAAGTTGTTACTCAAGTTGCCTAATTCTACAATTATTGTTTTTTAAAAATTTGGCTTTATCTCAATTGCATAATTTACTGTATTTTCAATTATTTTAATAAATTAATATTCAATATAGCTAATTGAAATCGAGAACTTATCTTCATAAATTTTTATGAAACTCACAAAACACTAAAACTGTGTTATTACAAATGTTGATATAAAAATAAGGTGTTGAAAATAAATATAACAGGTGATATTTCACACTCAAAATAAACATGTTCTACCCTATTACATTGAATATTTTGTAGTGAATTGAGTCACAATCTGCAAACTACTAACAAACTGAGCAGATGCAACAACTCGCACAAGACTGTCCCAGTCAAACTAAAGTAGATTGGCCTAATCACACAATTCATGCTTATGCAACATGCAAAACCCATACCACACCATACCCTAGAGATTGTTAATATCCTACACAAAGTAAAGGCTAATATATGCACTGACTAGGATAGGGCTACTCCCAAAAGTAAAACTTAGTAAAGTACATGCTAACTAAAGGTTTTACTGAATATAATATATATATAATATATATATTATATATATATTATATTATATATATTATATATATATATATATATATATATAATATATATATATATATATATATATAATATATATATTATATATATATTATATATACCGTATATATATATATATATATATATATATATATATATATATATATATAATATATTATATATATATATATATTATATATATATATATATATATATATATATTTATATATATATATATATATATATATATATTTATATATATATATATATACCGTATATATATATATATATATATATTATATCTGAACATACATAAATGTATAAATATATGATAATATTTATATAATTTATAATATTATATATATATTATATATATTTATATTATATAATATATTATATATATATATTTATATATAACCTTGGTCTCCCGACTCTCCCTAATGCACTTTTTGGGAATTTTTTTTTTTTTGTAATCACAAAATAAAAATAAAACAATTCAAGCACACAAAAAAATATAATGTAATTCTAAATAATAAAAGTTTTATTAAAGTTTGAATTAACGCTGAGTGTCAGTCAGCCTGACTGTGGAGGGGTGAAGCGGACCACCATTGAGGGTGACTCGGACCTCTGTTTAAATTCGTCTTTTAAGGTATAAATTCATTTTTATATTTTAATTTTTACTTAATATCACAAGTCATTTCTTTTCGGTTCGTAATTAGTAATGAAAATGACAATAATGATAAATAAAATAAGAATAAAAATAAGGTTGTTCCGATTGACCCCTCTCCGCTCAAAAATTTTGACTTTTTTGAATTCGGTTTTTTTTTATTAAAATTTCATTATTTTTAAAAATTTTTTCACTTAAATATAGTAACTTTTTATTATATTTTAATTAATTATATGTAATCAAAAATGTCAATAATAATACGTCAAATACGAAAAACATGGTGGTCCGAGTCACCTCCATCAATTTTTATGGCGGGGTGAATCGGACCAAGTTAGGCCCGTTTTTTTTTGGCTCACTAATAACTGTTTGGATTAAAACCTTTACTTTTGCCAGTTTTTAAAGCTACATAACTCGAGTGTATCCACTGAAAAAATAATTAAAATCGATCCACAATTTTTCATTTTATAACGAAGTTAAAAAAAAACTCCCATTCTTTCAAAAGTGAAATTCTATTGAAAGGCATTTTTTGTACCCAAATTTCTAACATTTTTTAAAAAATATAAAAAACTTTCTTGAATTAAAGATGATCTAATAAAAACTTGTAGTACTACTGCGTGGCTTTTAAAATAAAAAGAAAAAAAAATAACCAAATTTTATTATTATTTTTTTATTTTATTTAGAGTGGACCGAATCACCCCTCCTAAAGAGGGCGGACCTGGTCACCCCGCCCGACGCTATATATATATATATATATATAATTATATATATATAATATATATATATTATATCTATATATAATATATATATATATATATATATATATATTATATATATTATATATATTATAAATATATTCATATTATTATTATTATATATATATATTATATATATATATATTATATATATATATTTTCCAATATTCACAAATGCAAATAATAATATAGGAAATAAAGAGACATAAAGAAGCACATAGGCCTATCGGGCTGTCCCAGTAAAACTAAAGTAAATATTGATCAAACACAAGCTCATGCAACATGCACAACCTACACTGCACCCTAAGGATTGTCAATATCCTATACAAAGGTTAATATAATATATAGCTATGTCAACAACTACAAAAAGAAAAAACTATAGCCAAGGTGCATGCTAATTACTCAATAAGCTTTAATACATTTATTGTTCTGGTAGTTACAGCAGGCAGTTTTACCTTAACTAACTAAAAACCCAAAAGTTTTGGCTTAGTTAAAAGAAAATATACTATATGATGCCAAACCATTCATATATATACATATCCAATCCTTTCTTAAATGTTGCAAGTGAGTCACACTCAACAACCTCCAGCGGCAAACCATTCCAAAAATTAACAACCCTGTTACTAAATGAATGATTTCTAACATCAAGATGGCATGCCTTCTCAATTTTTCTATTGTGTCCCCTGGTCTTCCATATATATATAAAGAATTTTTTTGTCTAAGTATTATTAATAGATGTTTACAAATATTTTGTAGACTTGTATCATGTCTCCTTTAAGAAATAGCCTTTCTACATAAAACATTCCTAACTCCTTCAGCCTCTCCTCCTAGCTCTTATCCTCAAATACAGAAATCATCCTTTTTGCTCTATGTTGCACTCTCCCCAGAATATCCATGTTGTTTCTTAAAGTATTAGAGTATTGTGCACAAGTTAAGGGCAACTTGTGCACAATACTCTAATACTGGTAGACGATAACTATTATAGTGGTTACTTACAACTTCATTGCTCGTGTAATTTGTAAACAGCATTGCGATTTATTACACCTAGCATATTATTAACTTTATTCCTGGCTTCCAAACACTGATTAGCCACTTTCAGATTACTGTTTATAATCCCACCTAAATCTTTTGCCTGGTTGAAGAATGAGTACCAGCAATGATATTTGCCAATCCTCTGGATAGCTTCCTGCATGCCATATATGTTAAAGAACTTCAAAATAATTTCTCTACTGTGTTCTGTTAGATGCTGTAAAAAAGGATATATAACCATGTCCTTTACAGGAGGACTATTTTTCTCGATTTGTGATATGGCTAGTTCCAATTCACTCATGGAAAATGGTCTGTTATAAAAATATTTAGAATCTGTGCCAAAGTTTAAAAATGTAAAATCTTTTTCAACCATATGAAACATAAATGGCTCCCTATAAAAGAAAGTACTACTAGTTCTGGTAAATTGGAAAGCTAGTTCATTTGCAACTTCCAATGGTTCAGTTAGTGTGTGTCAATCATTTTAAGGTTTTAATATTATAGGGGTTTCTTTAAATCTATGTTTTCAGAAATTTTACTTTGTCCCAAGCTTGGGACAAGGTTGTACAATCTGTAGCTAATACTTTTAAGATAGGATGTTTTAAATGATTGTTTTGCCAACTTTACCTCATATCTAGATTTAGCTTTGGCTCTCTGATAATTTTATTTTATTTTTGGTAAAAAATTTGTCTTGTATGTAAAAAGTCAGAACCATTCATTTTAAAATTTTTTATATATTTTTTCAGAATCTTTAGTCCACCAAGCTTTTATTACTTTCTTTTTGTACAAACCTTGCAAACTCAGTTTAATAGGTACTGTTAGTCATTTTATAAAGCTTCTACAATAGAATACATAATTTTTTATAGATATCATTAATAGTTCTAGAGTGAAGGATATCTATTTCTGATAATTGGTGATTCATCACGTTCAAATTCTTGCATTTTCTATCATCAATTATTCATCCATTTAGATATTTGCTTTCTCTAAAAATATTGTATTATAAATTAGACTAAGTATTTCCTTGGCAAACATTAGAATTTGGATATGATCGACTCCTCCAGAATCCGTTAAAGTAGACTAGAAGTTTTTTCCCTAGCATTATTAGAGGAGGAAAGGGGATATAAGGGACAAAAGTAAAGATTGACAATTAAAGCCAAGACAAAGTTGGCACTTTGACTCATTAAGTATAATCAGATTTCCTTTTCTGTAAAATTAATTCATACAAACAATTTTTCACCTCTAGTATCTTTTTGTTAAAGAGTCCCACAAAGACATTGAATGTGTCATTAAAATCATCCAAAGCATAAGCAAGGATTTTTTCAGTTGCAATTGTAAGTAATATAATCCTTATTCAAAAGTTTTCCACTGTATGCAATCGCCTTAACGCAGATGGTTGGGATTATTTAAACCTTTACAAATATTTGTTAGATGTGTAGATAATTTGGCTTTGAGGGTCTCTACAAACTTGTTAGTGATATTTGTAATAATTTGCAGGATTACTCATTTAATTAAGTTTTTTACAGTGATTTATTCTTTCACAAGAAAAAGAAAAAGAAAATTCTTTTTTTTTTTCCAAAAACTCCACCCCCTTATGATCTCTATCTTTATGAAATATAGTAAAATTTTTGGAAAAGTTATAATTTTTTCTTTTAGCTATAGACTTTGCGTATATAACCTTATGTCGTGGAAAAAGTTATTTTTTAAGTAATCACTAGTAATTTTTATGTAGATTGATACCGCTCTCACATATTCCATTAACAAATATTTAGTTTATTTCCATTATTATATTGTAAAAGTAACTACTACTTTTATAAGCTTACTTATCTACTGAACTGGTTTGCCCAAATAGGAGCTTATAAGCATAATCTTTATTTAAAGAAATAAAGGACATATTAAGTCTATTTAGAATAATTGATATATTTTCAGAAATTTCTAATTCATTTTTTCTCTGAATCAAAAGTTAACTTATTTCAGTTATTAATGACACAATTTTATCTTTATCCATAATTATTTTATCATCACTCAGATTATCATTATTAGTATTTAAAAAGATTCCAGAATTCTTTGTAATTGAATTTTCAACTTGGGTTATATTATTATTATTTACATTTACATTTTTATTTGACCTACTAACTGCAGTAGCATATGTCCCTTTTGAAATTGAAGGTCCTGTATGAAATACTTCACACTGCCTGTTAAAAATTTTCCTTGCATTGTCAAATGTAGTTTTCTGACCCACTTTTATCTTTACTATCTCTATCTTATAAAATAAGTGCAATTCCTCAAGTATGCTGGATGACTTCTTAACAATTAAAACACATAGGTTCCCAATTTCAAGGGTATATCTCTATACTATGGGATTCTGCACAGAATCCACATGCTGTAGGACTCCTCAATTTTTACTCCCATGCCCAAACTTTTGACATTAAAAGAATCTTAAAGGATTGGGGTAATAAGTTCAAACTTGATATGATAAAAATCCACAATGCAAATGTTCCAGTAAATTTGCACCTCCAAAAGTCAGAATTAGTAGAGTATGTTTGTAGGAATCATTTCTTTCACTTTATACATTCTTCGGACATATACAACATTATCAGATTTCAGATAATCCAGTATTTCCTGTTCATTTAAGGTGGTCAATTCTAGAGCAAAGATGGTTCCTTGAATTGTAATCAGATTTCTTGCAATGGTCAGCTCTACAGGTACAGTTCCATTTATAATGGATTTAGCCCGCAGGAGGCCCTAATAGTTTTGTCTGTACTCTGTACACTGGTGAAAGTTTCTAGCAATAGACTTCCTGATCTACAATACCTAGCAAACTTTATTGGACCTCCTGAGAGAGTTTGGATAGCAATTCTTAGGACAAAATGGGTTTAGTTTTTTTAGTACATGATTTGGATCAACTGCCTGCAGATATAAAAATCTAATATAATCAGGAACCTCAGACTGTTTATATGTGCTACTACTACTACTAACTGTATTGAAAGCCGTACAAACATATTTCCAGTAGGAGGATCAAGCAGATGAGGGACAGGGGGGGATGAAGTCCCCCCCTGTCATCCACCTAAGAGGCTGAGAGACCCTGACAACTGATATCTATGCTATCTACTCTAGGGTGTTCGTTTGTTTTAAATCATAAAATGACTATATATATATATATATATATATATATATATTATAATATATTATATTTATATAGTATTATATATATATATTAGTATATATATCTTATATATATTATATATATATTATATATATATATATATATATATATATGGTAAAGGTTAACTTTTGCGCGACACTTCTCTTGAAAAAATTTGACTGTTGCCAGATAGGCTATAAAATTTTAAAATTTTTGCTACTTTTTTTATTAAGAAGAAAATATTAAAGGCAAGTAAAGTAAAGAATATATATCTATATATAATATCATCATATATATATCTATATTTATATATATATATACAAATTTACATTATAATAATTATGTTACACTCTAATAATAATTTTGAAATATTAAATTTTTTATATTTCAAAATAATAATATTTTAATATTTTATAGGTGTGAAGCCTATTTTAATGAAATCCGTATAATTGATCTATTAAGAAACCTGAAATATTGTGGTGGAATATTTAGTTAGTTTCATGAAGTATTTTGTTCGCTATGGATGTTTTTGACTTAGAATGTTTAACTTCAAATAAAATCACTTTATTAGCATTTTTACAGTACTATAAATTAGTAATAGAAAATAAAACTTGTATTTGTGGTGAAAAGTGTAGTATTTACAATAAGTACTATAGATTTTTTTTTCGTTGTCCAAAGAAAAAGTGTCGTAAACAGTATAGGATTTGTCCTGAAGGCTACTTTTTCTACAATTCTCATCTTAATTTTAATAAGAGTTTGCGACTAATCTATTATTTTACAACAAACAACTTTTTCAAATGTGTGCAAATTTGTAAACATTAGCAAACGATCAGCTATTGACTGGTATAATTTTTGTCGTGAAGTTTGCATTTCACACGTAATTAATAATAGTATTAAAATTGGTGGCCCCGGTCAAATTATTGAAATTGACGAATCTTTGTTTGGTAAACGCAAATATAATAAAGGGAAATTTGTTGACGGCCATTGGGTCATTGGAGGAGTTGAAAGGGGGAATAAGAACTGCTTTCTTGTCCCTATTGAAAATAGAAATAGTAAAACTCTTACTAGTATTATTGAAAGGTATGTTGAAAAGGGCTCTATTATATATACTGATTGTTGGAAAGGCTACAAAAATCTTCAGACGTTAGATTATCAACACCTAACTGTGAACCATTCCATACAATTTAAAGATCCAGAAACTGGTGTTCACACTAATAATATTGAAGGCACATGGTCACAGGTAAAATATATTTATTTATCATTATTATGACATACTAGGTACCGAAATTTAAGTTAGGTTACATATTTAGGTTCGGTAAAATTAGGTTAGGGAATAGTTGGTTAGGTTAGGTTAGTTAGTTAGGTTAGGTTAGGTTTAGGTTGTAGGTTAGGTTAGGTGAGTTAGGTTAGGTAGGTTACGTTTTCTAATTTTTTTTTAAATTGCATGAAGTTTTTTCATATAGGTCAAATTTATGTATTAAATTTGGTGAAGAAAATAGAAAATTTGTTCCTCGAAAAAGAGCTCTTGGAGAATGGAGAGAATTACATATATATTATTAGTTTTCTTATTTAGAAGCAAGGTGTATAATATATAATATAATATATATATATACAGTATACGTAGTATATAGATAGTACTACCGTACAATATATATATAGATATATTATATATATGTATATTATATTATGTATATTAATATATATTAATATAATAACTGATCATATACGAGTAATATAGATAGTATATATAAGTAGTATATAATACTATTATATTATATATTAGTTAATATAATATTATATATATATAATATTAATATAATATATATATATATATAATAGGAATATACAAAAGATTATATATAATATATATCATATATAGTATCTATATATATATATATATCTATATATATTATATATATATATAATATATATATATATATAATATATTCCTATACTATATATATGTATATATAGTATATAGTATATTTAATATGAGATACCTGAGCTTATTAGATGTATTATAGGTATATTATAATAATATATAGTTATTATACTATACTATATATTATATATATGAATAGGAGAAGAGGGCAGATGTCTTTCAAGAGATTTTCAAAAACAGTTTAGTTTAAGAAAAGTTAGAATAAGACGATGTATAGAAACATAAAAACTCGTGGTAACGGAAAGAATAAATTTTTTTACAAATAAATAAATAAATGTGTATTTATATCGTGACTCTCTCGCAAGGTTTGAATGGCTTTCAAAAAAGAAAATGATTTTTGGGGGGAACTAAACCATTTTTGTACGCTCTAAATAGATCGAGGCGTAAGACTTATATATACGAGCTGAAAAAGCTAAGATGTTTAAATAGATTGTTTAAGTGGGTACACAGTATGTAGATTATAACAGGGTAAACAAACAGGAGAAAGCATCTTAGCTAAAGAATATTAAATACGATGAGTTACTAATATATAAGAGGACTATCTAGAGTTAGTATATAGTACTAGTATATATATAGGATGATATTTATATATAATTATAGTTATAGTATATATATACTATATTAATATATATATATATATACTATTTACGTAATATAATACGAATATAATATATATATATTTATAGTAAAAGGTGTCGCATAATTATTCACATACTTTCTTATAAATTTTACTTTATAAAATTATCTCATGTAAAATGTTATAGTATATATTTAATATAATTTATATATACTATAGTAATAAGTAATAGTAATATAAAGAATAATAATTAGTAGGCCTACTATGTAGCTTATAATATATAAATATACTATAATATATATATATAGTATATTATTACTATATATATAATATATATATATACATATATATAATATATATATATATTTATATATAATATAGTAATAATATATATTATATATATTAGTAAGTATGATAATATATTATTATAGCTATTAGATATGATTATAGATATATAAGAATATTTATATTTATATGATATATAAAATATATAATATATATTATATATATAATATATATTATATATATAATATTTAGTATAAATATAAATTATAATATATATATATATACGTATATATAATATATAGTATATATATAATAGTAATATATATATATCGATATATCGAATCTATATCATAATATATATATATACATATGATATATATATGTATGATATATATATGTATATATATATATATATATATTTATATATATTATTATAGTTATGATATATATATATATTATATATATAATATAGGATGTGTGTGTAAAGTCGTTCTTATGATTTAAACCTAATCGCAACACCTAGAGCTAGACCGCCATAAATATTAGGAAGTCGGGTTCTCCTCGGCCTGCCTATGGGGTGGACACGGGGGCGGACATTCGTCCCCCTCTGTCCACATCGCCTCGAGCCCCGCCTAATGGACAAATGATGAATGTGACCTGTAACTTCAGAATAGGCTATTCAATTATGTGAGTTGTGGAGTTGGTATTATCGAAGGAAAGGCGTGGGGGACAAAGGAGGGAGAAGTTCCCCCCCCCCGCGTCCACCTAGGGCGAGAGACCCTAGTAAGCGATTACTCATCATATCTCTACCTTTTGAACCCTAGCGAAAGGGATACCAGACTCTTACAATACTATGCGGTCTACTCTAGGGTGTTCGTATAGTTTTAAATCATAAAACGCTTTATATATATATATGAATATAATTATGTAGTATATGATATTATATAGGTAGTATGATTATCATAACATTATATATATATATAATCTATATATATATATATATATATATATATATATATATTGCGTTTGACTGAAATATTTTGAAGAAAATATGTGGGTCCTGTGCTACACCTTTCCATATATATAATAGTATATATAGTATAATATATATAATATATATAATATATATAATATTAGTATATATATATATATATATATATATATATATATATATATATATATATACTATACTTATTATATTATATATACTATATATATATTTATATATATATATATATATATAATTATTATATATCTATATATAGTATATTAATACTATATATATAGTATATTTTATATATTTAGTATAATATAATATATAACTCACTATATATATATTATATTATAATATATATAATATATATTATATTTATAATATATATATATATAATATTATATATATATATAACTATATAGTATATAGTATATATATATAATATATATATATAATATATATATATATTATATATATTATAGTATATATAATTAATAATATATATATATATATTTTAGTGATGCAGGTAACATCCGCATCCGCATCCACATCCGCGGAGCATCCGCGGAGCATCCGCCTTTATTAAATACCGCATCCGCGCTTGCCCCTGCGCGTGTTGCGCGGATATTTAACTTTGTCCGAGATTTGATTAAGAAACTTTGTATAAAAAAAAAGTAAGTACTTAAGATCATATTAATATCAACATTGAAGCATAATTCAAAAACTGCTTGATATTCCATACTTAACTGTTATCAGAACGTTCCACACTCGCTGGAATAGTAACACCTTCATATGATTGGAAAGAATGGTATTGTCTCAAAGACCTCTTGCTTTGTACGCCAGTTCGTATTCCAAAGTTAACAATTCTCACTAATGTGAAAAATAACATCCATATTCGAACTGCATTCAGCCTATTTGAACCATTGATGCAAGAATTATCAAGAAAATTAAGCGCCTCTCAGCTTCTGTCTCCGTGGTAATCCATTTAATCTCACGCTAAGGAAAGCATTTGAACCAGTCTTCAATGAAAATGATACGTTTAAAAAGAATGAAAGATGTAAAAAATACTAGCCGCTAGAAAAAAGCTTTGCTTCTGTGGAAATTAAAGAACTTTTTCATACTATTGCAACTTACTAGATCCCCGTTATAAAGGCAAGATTTTTTTGTAACAATATGAGAACAAGTTAAGTCGTCACTTTTGTGTTGCAGTTGAAATCAATCCTAACAGTCTATTAAAATTCGCCACCCATTTAAGGGAAAAAAACGAAATGGACTGAACCAACACCTTCTACAAGATAAATCAATAGCAGATTCACTGAAGATTTCTAACAGTCCAGCAGTGATAGAAAACGTCACACTGCAATTACCAAAGATGTCGTGCAAATGATTGAAACTACACCAAAAAAAAGGACTTATGATACAATCGGCTCGGATCCTATCAGTTCGTTTGGAAGTTATGCAAAACTGTTTACAACACGGCTTGGAGCAAAACTTGAAGGAAAATACTTGGCCTCTGCCCCCAAACTAGTGTTCCAAGTGAGAGAGTATTTAGCAATGCTGGGATTTATTTTTTTTCTCTAATATATTATAAGAGAACAGACTCTCAGCAGAAAAGGCAGGAAAAAATTGTTTCTCAAAGCACAACCTTCCAATATTCGAATTTCAATACTACATGCAAAAAGTATATAATCCATTGTAAAATCTCTTTCATTAAGAGAGCGATGGTTGGGGAAAAGAGGTTTTTGGAAGTTATTTAGCTGGGGTCCCGTCCCGCACTGGTACACAATCATCTTAATAGATTGTGTTTAAAACTTGAAATATAACTATATATATATATTATATAATATATATATAGTACATTATTATATATATATATATATATATATTTAATATAATGTATATATATATAGTAATCATATATCATATAATATATTAATATATATATATATATATATATAGTATATATATATATATATACTATATAAGTTTATTATAATATATATATATATATATATATATATATATTATATATTAATATATATATATATATTATATATTATATATATATATATATATATATATAATATATATAATATATATTATTAATATATATATATATATATATGTATTATATATATATAATATATATAGTAGTATAGGTATATATATATCAAACATCCGAGCATCCGCAAGATTATTAAATCAAACATCGCGCAATCCGGCATCGGCGCATGCCGCGAAAAAATGCACATCTGCGGCATGCATATTGAATATTAGGATTGTTAAAAGCCCTTGATTGGCTGATGACACAACTTTTAGAGTCATTTTATTACATATGCACTATAAAATCACATATATTAAAAAATCAGAGAAAAAAATACATAAATCTAATAAATAATTGTTAAAATTCGACTTTCGTTTCGCGAGGGAATGGGACCCTATCAAGAAATTATGATGGATGGTGAAGGATAACTTTTCCGAAGCATCTGATGATTGATTATTTGTTCTAGTTGGTTTTGTTAAAAGAATGGAAGAACGAGGAGGTATTCAGTGCGGCATTCAATATGGTGTCAATACTTGTATCTCCCGGAAGGCGATTGAAATTTGAAATATTTTTCATGCAATATGATTCCAGCTATTTCCTGATAACTTTGACTTGTGATATGTGCTATTGGCCATATTGCTCATTTGTGAAATGTTATATACTGGTGGGTTTTGCTTAGACACGGTGTAATGTTTGGGGAGTTTTGCACCTTGTCAGTATGGAAGGTCAGAAGTGTGTGCTTCGGTGATTTACGTCTTTAGATTGTCTGGTTTCCGTCTATATAAACGCCGAGTGCAGTTTACTACAGGTACCCTTGTACACACTTGTTTCACGAAGGGAGTTGAGGTTTGGGGGGGAGGGCAGGATTTTTTTTGAGTGGGAGATTATTAGATGGGAGGTTATTGGAAGGTACAAGAGTAATGCTAGGGAGGAGTTTTTTTATTCGGTTTGATCGGTTGGATGTTGAAGTGAATGGGTCAAAGTTGTGGGGGGAGGTTCTGTTTAGGGGTATTATGGAAACAATTGAGTTTAGCTTTTTTGTAGGCAAGCATGGAAGTATGTGTTGGTATAATAACAATTTAGTTGAACGTGGTGCGAAGGAAATTGAGTTCAATGTTCAAAAAGGGGGTGGAGCAGATTTTTACAGGCTCTTAAAGTAATAAAGAGAGAGGGTAGCTATTTTTAGTGCTGTTAAGAGTGGAGCAGAAACCAGTGAACCTGTAGCATGGTTGGTGAGGATGGGTTTTTCTGAGTATATGCTGAAGTGGTAGGTTGTTTGCAGATTTGTATGTAGAGTGGTACTAAAAAAGGGATGTATTGTTTTGGGGGATTTCCTTATAGTAAATTGAAGTAGCGCAGGGTGTGTAATTAGTTGATCGTCACTCGTTAGAGGAATATTGAATTCGTAGATACTTGGTGTTGAGCACGGGATGGTGCAAATATACTGAATTCGGACTTTTAGGGATATCTTCACGCACCCCTCCGCCCATTCCTCCCTCCATCAATCCACATGGCTGAGATATGTTGACGACATATTTGCAGCCATCCCCAAAGCGAAAGACCCACTTCATATTCTTAACACTATCAACAATATACACCCTGCTATTCAACTTACTATAGAAACTCCCCAAAACAATACACTCCCTTTTTTAGATACCCCTCATACATACAAATCTTGCCCACAACCTATACTTCAGCGTATACAGAAAACCCACCTCCCAACTATGCTACATTCACTGGTTTTCTGCCCACTCTAAACACACTAAAATAGCTACCCTCTCTTCTTTATACTTAAAAATCTGCTCCACCTCCTTTTTGAACATTGAACTTAATTTCCTACGCACCACGTTCACCAAATTGTTATATCCTAAACACATACTCCATCTTGCCTACAAAAAAGCTGAAATTCTGAACAGCGGAAAAAAATTCTGAAGGTAGACTTAATGATCCCTTACGAAAAACCACTACTGTGGCTAGGGTGGGATGGTTTAAACCATTTGGTTTAAACCATTGGTTCAAACCATGGTCTAAACCACATAAAAAACCAATGGTTTAAACCATAAAAAAAACCATGCATAAGATATTTAAAAAATATATTTTTTAATAACTTTCCAAAGTTATTTTAAAAATCTCCGAGTACAGATTCCGACTCCGGAGTTCAGTTAAATTTATCATTTTAATATTTAGGCTACTCTTAATAAATTCTTAAATAAGAGCGTCTTCTACACTCAATAAAAAACTGCTAACGATTTAGCACAAATTTACTTATCACTTGGATCAGAATCAAGGTCATTTTCATTTTCTCCATGTTGAAATGATTAGGAAATAATTTTGAATTCGGAAAATTTTTCACTGTTGACCAGTGTTATCAGCTACTTTTCCAATTATATTATTATAATTTGAATTTATTCAAAATGTTTATATAAAATTAAAATCAATTGGAATTGTAATCGCTAAAAATGAACAAGACCGGCAATGACTGTAACAACTAAGTAAATGCTCGTATTATATAAAAATATGAACATGGAGCTAGAACAGCTTAATCTTTCAAATATAATTTAATTAGTATTTACAAAAAAGTAAAAGGAGTATCCAATCAAAGGCCAGTAAAAAGCTCACTTATTGGCGTATATTTTTTACCCAAGATATCAGACCGAGTAATTCCAAGACAGGA
>JABUQX010077759.1:0-30748 GCA_015478945.1 Trachelipus rathkii
CTCGTCCTTGATATATTTATTTAGCTTTCCCCCCTTAAAGATAAGGCCTAATAAAGAAAAACTGAAAAACGAATTTTTGTTTTCCCAAATTAAATATAACTTGAAATATAACTTAAATTTAATAATTTGAAAATTGAAAATTGGATTCTTGCCTTATTGTGTGGTGAGGGTCATATAATTGAATTGCCACTCAGAATCAGAACGTTTATGGGCGCAGAATTGGTGGAAGGAGATTGAATTTGTCAGTTCTGTTGAGTAACACGGTTACAGTTAGCTAAAGTCCTAATATCACTACTAACACTAATATCAGTATAACACTAATAACAGTAGTAAGAGACTAATAGATACTAATTGTAGTAATTAACTAATATATTCCAATCAAACTAACTGTCCTCTCACAGTCATAATATCTTCTTCTCGCTCTCTCTCTCGGGTATGTTTTACACCTACTCTTGCACCTATCCCTAATCTCAATCGTCGCTATATATATATTATGAATATATGTACTATGACTATATATACATGTATATATATATGTATATAATATAATTATATATATGATATATATAAATATCATATATATATTATATATATATTAGTGATGGACCGATTCAAATTTTCCAAGCCGATGCCCGAATCCCGATTCGATAGAACAGTTCAAAGTGCCCGATTTCCGATTCCGCGGATTCCGATTCCGATTCCCAATTCTTTATATATATATTATATAGTATATATATGACTAATATGATTATATATCTAGTCATATAGTAATTATAATATATATATATATATATATATATATATATATACTGGCAATATGCGAGATGAATATCTTGTTAGGCTAAATTAGATTAGGGTAAGATATAGTGATAGTATAGTAGTAATATTATCAACTGATAAATATAGTATGAATAAGTATATAGTGATATATAGTCACTGTGAGTGATTACTAGATCGTTAATATATATATATATGAAGTTGTGAAGTTATGTTGGAGTAAGTGTGTATTATTATAATATAGTAATATATTATGCATTACAGTATATAATATATATATATATATATATATATATAGTATATAAGTATATTACTCTATTTATAGTATATTAAGTCAGCGGGAGCACGGTAATAAGATTATATATACGTAGACTTATAGTAGGGTAGACAGCAATACAGATACAATATAGCATAGTATGCTGATACGACGGTAGCAGGTAACCATATATTTATATATATATATATATGCATATATTGTAATATACTATATATTAATCTACATGTTGTGGTAGTATACTAGATAGTACTGTATTATATATCATGTAATGAGAAGTGAAGTGAATTACAGACTCAGCGGTAGATTAAGGCATTAGTGATTGTTATATTTATATATATATAGTGTAATATATGACATAAGAGGTATCGCAGTGTCAATAGGTATTGATATATATATATATAGTATATATAGTATAATATTATATATATATATATAATATATATTATTGAATATATACGATAGTAGTTGCATATATTGTAAGTTATTATATGTGTAGGTGTATATTAGTTGGGATCAATGAGATAGTCATTACTTACGTATTGACATAATCAGTAACTGCAGACCGAACTATACTATATATATAGCGTAACGTATAGTTATATATATATATATATATATAGCCTATATTAGTATATTAATAAAATAAAATATATCAGTATATATTACTATATATATATTATAGTATATTATATAATATTATATTTATTGTATATTATATATATATATATTATATTATATATAAGTATAGTATAATATATAAATATATTTTAGTATATTATATATATATGATGGTATATATTTTATTAATATATGCTAACATTTTGCTCAATCACCTAAGTTTATAAAGACTATTTAAAAAACCCTTATAAATTAATGGTTATCAGAATTTCGTGCTTATAGTTTTATCTGTTGCTAAATGAAATAATTAAGTTAATTATGCACTTTTGATTTATTTAACCACTGAAAAATAATAGCGAATATTTAAAAATCTTACAATAATGAACAATTTTTTCTTTTTTTTTTTGTTTAAAGAATTCTTCTTTAATTACTAGAATAGTAACTAAAGCATAAATTATATTAGTTATTCTGTTGTTAAATCATGACTCTCTAAGTTTGTAGTACAAAGACTGTTCCATCTCGTGGTTGTTCGTGAAATAATTACACCCAACTTTTTTTTGAGATTAAATTTTGATCCTGGACCAATTCTGAAAAGTCTTCACTTTCCCCCGCGAAACGGGACGAGCGTGGGAATATTGCTTCTAGCAAGGACAACGCAAATGCTGAAAGGATTGCCTTTATTCGATGACTACCATTGTAAGGGAAATTTTATACATTTTGTAAATAAGTTTCATCTATACAGTCACATTTATTGGCTGATTCCTACTTTTATAACATCTTCAATTTTATTCAATATATCATGTCGTTTCTCCTTGAGAATGAGTTGTCTTTGCTGTTTTAAAAGTTTTTATTTCTCTGTTAAATTCCAGAAAAACAAGTTTCAAAAACTGAAGTTACACTATTATCTATTCAGTAATCACTTTTTTCGCCCCATTCTGTTGAAATAGATGAGAAAAATCTGAAAATTGGTTTAAAGGTAGTGGAAACTGTTTTCCCTTTCTTTTATACCAACAATAGTCTTCGCACATACAATTGTATAAGAATATTCTCCCTTTGTACTATTGTCTTAATCAGTCCTCGAAGCGCAATGTAATTTTAAAGCGTGGATCAACGATAGGTAGCAAGCACAAGAATTTTATCAGTAAAGTAAATGCTGAGAGTCTATTTTTACTAATTTTTCATCTGATATTGAACACCGAATGCGTTTATATAGTTCTTTTTTTTCTCTCTCTCTTTTTCAATAGGAGAATTTTCATAAATCAAATTTCGATGGCTCACTATGTTTGGGGATTGATTTGCTGCGATTGCCATTGACTTCCTTATGGCTTCAATCTAGAAAATTGGTTTAAACGTAGTTGGAAGACTGTTTGTTACTTTTATCCTTTAATACAATCATTATTCTTCGTGCACATCCATTGGCTTAAGAATACTGCGTCCAACTTTATATTGTTATAATCATGGTCGCCCAAGGAATGTGAATTCTTAAAGCGTGAATCAAGAGTAAGTGTAGCAAGCACAAGATGTTCTTCATCAGCTAAACGTAAGAGTTGCTGAATCTATTTCTTACTGAATGTTTCCATGCTGATACGTGACCCAATCCCTCAAATAGTGTCTTTTTTTCTGACTCTGTTAAAAAAAAAATGGCAGATCATGTTTTTCATCATTTGGGTATTAATTGCCAGATCGCCAATTGATCTCACTTTGGTGAGCTCAATAATATTTTAGTACATCATCAAACATTTTTAAAGCTAATTTTTCAGCAGATTTCAAGAACTTTCCATTGTTTCTAAGCATACACGGTTTTTGAATGATCAATGGCAATATGGAAATGATGAGCCGTCCTTGATTCAAACGGTGACTTCACGTTTAACGAGAATGTTGTGTCTGAGAGATATGTAGGAGTAGTGGAATATTGGTGATTGGAATATCTGGTTATGGGTATACTCCTGAACTAATCTGTGCTGGTTATAAATTGAATACCTAAATTTGCAGTATCCTGCATAACCCTGAGACAAGATCATGCTTGGGAGCGAAGTGATTAAAATGAGCGCGTAGCGATTTGTTTGCATAAAGAGATAACTAGCTTTTTTTATACCCGTCTCTTTGGTTCAATATATGGCAATCATTGAGATACTAGTTAGTTTAGTAAATTAAACCACCATAATATCTCGAAACCCTCGCTGTGCACTGCCTGCAGCCCTCAATATTAGGTGCCGTTTACCTTAGAGTAAGATACACATCGAAAATGTTTATTACGCAGGTGATAATTGAAGTTCTTCCTATAACATTAATAGAAGACAATCACTGGTCATCATTTAGGGATAATGCTGTGTGGTAGGAATTACGGTGAAAAGGTGAAGACACTTCCGAAGGATATGCATTTATATTCAATTGAAGGGATGCCAATTATTACCATCAGCCTATCAGAGGCAAATATTTTCACTGCTCTCAATTACGGAGTTCGTGCGGGTCTGGAAGTACTAACTTATCCAACAGCTATTCACTAACATGGTAACGAACAGTTGCCAAAAATGTCTGCAATCCCAGTTTTCGTTTAATTACAAATAGAAATCAAGGAAGAAATGATATTACATTCGTTTTGCTCAACTTTAATCGTCTCACCGGATTTTGAAATATCATAAAGTGCTATTCTGATCATCATTCGTGTATATCATTTGTTCCCATAGAATTGGCGGTCAAGAGAATCGGTATATGGATTTGCCGATTGGCGATTCGATTGCCTGGGAATTCCGAGTTCCGTAGAAAAGGATGCAGGCCGATTCCGTCCGATTCGATGCCGATTCGTCCGATTTCTCGATGCCGATTCTGATTCATCGTTACTTTTTTTGAATGACTTTCTCTAAAAATTATTACTATAGCTATATATATAGTGAGAGTATACGATAGAGTAGTATAGTAATATACTGTATATAGTAGATTAAATATATATGTATAGGTATTAATGTAGTAATAGTGTAGGGTATTCGTGAAATATTTACATATAATGCAGATTATATGATATGTATATAAGATTATATAATATAATGAAGTTAGTACTAGGTGTATATTCTAGTAGTACGTCAGTATTGGTGTAGGAATAGTTATTGATATGTATATGTGGTAATGTTAGGTAACATTATTAGTATTCGAGTACGTCAGCAATCATTAGTGGTATTATATGGTATTATATAGTATATATATATCGTCTAACTAGGTGAAATTGTATATATTATAGTAGTAATATAGTATATATATATGAGGTTCGGTCAGCGAGTTGGGCGTGAAATTATATAGCACGACAGCCAAAAGAAACTGCCAACAGGTAGGAAAGAATAAAATGTCTGCTAGCAATATTCTAACGTATTTAATCGGCTAAAATTTACGCCATAAGGTAACAATAAAGGGAATGTGGGATTGGTATTGACGAACAAGCACAACGAAAGCGTGCAAAGGTGGTCGGTTGGCGCGGATGGACCCGTCAACATGAGAAATATGAGACGTTATATACGCAACATGGGTCACTCAGTAGCGTTTATGGCCCCCTCTGGCTTCGATGACCGCTTGGCAACGGCGTGGCATGCTCGATATTGGGCTACGTATCTTGACTTGCGCCACCTCAGCCCACTGTCGCAGGACTATCTGCCGAATGGCGAGTAGAATCTGTGGTGCGGGAGAGACTTCTAGCACCCTCCGTTTAAGCGTGTCCCACAAATGTTCTATTGGGTTGAGATCCGGACTGTAAGCTGGCCATGTGATTTTGTTGATATTAACGGTATTTAAATTGCCCTGAACACATGCGGCGACTTGTCAGCGCATTGCCCTGCATCATTAAAAACCCGTGACCAATAAACGGTGCAAATGGGAGTACATAGGGTTCGATAATGTCGATTATGTATCGTTGGGCGGTCAAGAACCCACTTTCAATGACATGCAACCCCGTGGAGGCCGTCATGGATATTCCACCCCAGCCAATAACTGAACTTCCACCAAAGGCCCTGACATGTGCAATATTACATGCTGCATACCTTTCATACGGCCGTCGATGGACGGTCGGAGGAAAACAGACAGAATCTTCACTCGTCCTGAAGAGAATATTAACCCAATCGTCCATGGTCCAGCTGATGTGAATGCGCCCAAATTATATTCGAGCTCTACGATGTGCTGTAGTCAGTGTAGGGCCTGTAGACGGAGTATGCTGACGATAGTTCTGCTTCGGCAAGACGCCGCCGCACAATATCCTGAATTATACGAGTGCCGTGCACCTCTTCCAGCTACATTTGGAGGCGATGGATTGTGGTATGCCATTCCCTAAGTGACCTCAGCAGCATAAAACCGTCTTCTACCCGCGTAGTTACACGCCGCCTGCTTTGCCCTGCGACGTCTTCTATAGTAGTGGGTCACATTAAACCTTTACAGTATCATATCGATCGCTGTGTGTGTGGTACCCCGAAGTGTCTGGGGATGGCCCGATAGCTGCTGAGACAGGTCGACGCACTCTTTCCGTTGTTCTTGCGGTTACACAGCAGGTATACTAAACAACATTGGGCATGTAACCTACAACATACCCTCCTTCACCTCTGACGCATCGCGATGGTTGGTTTGTAATGTTGCTCTTTAGCACCGATATCACACAGTATTACAACCAAAGTACCTAAGCATCCCTGTGTTGGCCTATAATGGTCTTGACCGACGCACCCCGCTCCAACAATAAGACCCATAGTCATCACATAGCAAGGTCCACCGTATTTCGTCAATGGTGCTTTAATTTTTCCTATATATATATATATATATATATATATATATATATATATATATATATATATATATATATATATATATATATATATATATTATATATATATATATATATATATATATATTTCAGTGTGTGTTTAGCACCGTCTTATCATAGCTTCTTATGGAGTTCGGCATTTCAGAAATACAGAACAACATAGTTCGGCCAATTAATAAGATAAATCACAGCTTGAGAAACTCTGACGAAGACAAAAGGGGAAAGAGGGGAAAGTTCAAATATATCTGTAAATGTGGGGTGGAGGAGGGGGAAGATATGGTGCTGGGTTAAAGATTTATACCGGAGGATGTTGTCGTGAGATTGAGTGCCTCTCTGTTCAATTCCAACACGAACAATGATTATTAGGTTTATTGGGAGATGAGATCAACGAAATCGAGAACATATGTTGTTCTCGGGTTTGTCTGTGTGTGTATATGTGAGGATATGTGTGTCTCTAAGTATATAAAAGTGTGTTTGTGTGTGTGTGTGTGTGTGTGTGTGGCATTTATTCTTAGTTGAGAGAGAGAGTTCGAGGAGAGAGAAGAGAGAGAGAGAGAGAGAGAGAGAGAGAGAGAGAGAGAGAGAGAGAGAGAGAGAGGATGTACGTAAGGAGTGTGTAGGTGTATGTATTTTTAGCTCTGACTGTGAAACTAACTTAATGATTTAGTTTTCTAAATTGTCAGAAGATACACTTGTATGCAATTGAACGGTGTAATATACAAGTCTTACAATCAGTGAACTCTGTCCTGTGATAAAATTTTGCCAAGCCCAACCCAGCCAAAATATGCTCAACTTGACTCTAGATCCATTTTTGGAAAAAAATGGGAAAAAAAATTTGGGTCTGAAATAGGAAAATTGGCTCTACCCAAAACAATTTTTTCTCCGGCTTCATCTCTGCTAAAATATTTCTTTTGCTCCGGCTTGGCTCCAGCTCCACTCCGGCTCCACCCAAAACCACGGCTCCGGCTCCGTCCGGCTCTGGCTCTGGCTCCAACACCTGCTAATAGACTGAGCAAATTGTAAACAAACATGAAATATAAAAATAGTCTGCAGCCCAAATTATGATCCCAAATTGATGAGATTATGTGTCTCTTCATGACATTGAGAAGGCCCATCTGACGCTGCTCGGGAGTCTGACGTGCTCACCATGAGCATATCCACACTATCTGAACACCTGGTCACATCAGAAGCACTCGTGACGTCACATCGTAAATCGTGACGTCATACATCAAAAATAATCGTGACGTCACATCAGGAATAATCGAGACGTCACATCGAATAATCGTGGACGTCACACCAGGAATAATCGTGACGTCGATATGAAACAATGAATGTCGCTCATCGGCAAAAGACAATAATTTTTTATGAATTTTGATGTAGCTAGCTTATTATCTACTCCTTTATAGCATGTTTTTATATTACAAAAATTGATTTTTAAATTCGCTCATCACCTTAAACTATGATGCCGCCATAACCAGTGGCGGCTCGTGAACCACAAAAAAAAAACATGGGATGGCACTTCAAAATATATATAATATATATATATATATATATATATATATATATATAGGTATATATATTTATATTATATATATATATATATATATATATATTATATATATATATATATATATATATATATATATATATATATATATATATATATATATATATATATATATATATATATATATATATATTATATCTCTATATATATATATATATATATATATATATATATATATATATATATATATATATATATATATATATATATATATATATATATATATATATATATATATATATATATATATATATATATATATATATATATATATTAAATATAATAATTTATATATATATATATATATATATATATAGTATATGTTTATTTTCATCTATTTCTATATATATATATATATATATATATATATATATATATATATATATTAACCGTGAAAGTTCTTTCCTCTTATTGTCTGCTGTTCAACGCGGAGGTATAATAATAAATAAAGATTTTCGTAATTTATAATTCATACATGACAATTTCCTTTCTTGACTGTAAACACCATTGGTAAAAGACTTTATAATATAATTTTAACATACAGCTTGTCAATCTCCATATCAATAATTAAATTTCATAAAGCTAAATCACATGAAAACCGGGACAAAACAAATATATATTCCAAATCTTGAACAAAAATAAACCAGGTTATCAAGTACTCACAGCTCAATGAGCTATATATATATATATATATATATATATATATATATATATATATATATATATAGCAGTAGTATATATATATATATATATATATATATATATATATATATATATATATATATATATATATATATATATATATATATATATATATATATATATATTAAAGAAGTTTTTTTTATTTAATTTTTAAAAAAAATTATTTTTTTATTTTGTTTCACATATTTATGGCAAAGGGGCAACTCTACTTATGAGTACAGTTGCCAAATTTGGGAGGAGTTATTTTATGACGTGTTCGAGAGGAGGCTTTGTGGAAAAATCCTCAAAATAGACAAAATAAGAATAAGGTTTCTTTTACGTTGCCATGACAACCAGTGTTTTGAAAGCATTATAATTATGCTTTCTTGGAGGCACAAATCGAAATTCCTCCAGTCAATGATCCTTATGAAAAATAATGTTTCGCAAGAGAATAAATGATCTTAATGTAAAATTAGCGTTCTTGTATAACATTTTAAACATTATTTTAATAGTAATAAATAGTAATTTGAATTATTTTATTACATTAGTTGCTTTGATTTTTTTTTTTTAGAGGAGACCCGGCCTCCTGTGCTTCCCTCGTAAAACCGCGCCTGGTCATAACAATTATGTGAAATTATTAATCCATAATTTCCGAATTTGAATCCGAACCCCTTTATTTTATAGTAAAATAGCTTTATTTTTCTCTCCGGCTCTGGCCCCACCCAAACATAATTTAGACGTGATTTTTTTTTTTTTTTTAACTTCGGCCTTTTCACATTAAGAGAATCTGAATCAATCAAAATCAATAAAAATACTGAATGAAGAATATTCAGGAAAGTTGTTCCTGTAAACAATATGAAGACTTTTTTCCCGTCATTCAAATCAGTATAATCTGAATCGATGCAAATAAATAAATAAATAAATAAATAAATAAAAAAAAAAGTGACTGACGAAGATTGGAGGAAAATTTCCTCCCATAAACAATAGGAAGATTTTATTTCCCGCCATACACAGCAGTAGAATCTGAATCAATCCTGTTCATTCAATATATAGTATTGATAAAGATCTATACTATTTTCTGAATGATTCCGATTGATTCAGCGATCATTATTAGACTTTTCAAACCGTTCATTACTCGAATTTTCAAACGTTACAAAAAATTTGAATTTACCTTGTAAAGTATAACAAAACTTTTGATATTTTCTTTCTTAGAATAAAAATTCATAAATAATTAATTAATAATAAAACTTTGGTTAAAATGTTATTTAATTTATACCATTCCTGAACAGTAAATTCATACTTATATTTTTTATCATGTAGTTTTATATTATATAAAGTAAAAAAAATAAATTAGAAGCATGAAGTTGGTAGTTTGGTATGGAAATGTGAAATATCACAGACATTATTTATTTATTTATTTATTTATTATTATTATTATTATTAATTATTATTATTATTTATTATTTATTATATTATTATAAAGTGAAATATCACAGACATTATTTATTTATTTATTTATTTATTATTATTATTATTATTATTATTATTATTATTATTATTATTATTATTATTATTATTATTATTATTATTATTATTATTATTATTATTATTATTTATTATTATTATTATTTAATTATTCAAAAATTATCTAATCATTATTATTATTATTGATTATTATTATTATTATTATTAATACTATTATTATTATGAAATATTATACTTAATATTATAAATATTTATTATGAACAATTATATTATTATTTTAATTTTAATATATTTTAAGATTTTTAAATAAAATACAATTGATAATAATTATCATTCTATTATTATTTCTATTAATTATCTATTATTAATTATTTTATGCTTTATTATTTTATTGAGGTTATTATTATTATTATTCACTATTTACTCAAGTTTTATTATTATTACTTATTCATTATTATTATTATTTACTTATTTGATCATATTATTAATTATTAATTATTTTTATCTATTATTATTATATTATTATTATTATTCATCAGTTATTATATTATTTATAATTATTATTATTTGGGCGATCATTTTAATTACTTTGCTTATGGTTAGTTTTTCGTAGTGTTTATTTTAATGTTTGTTAACAAATCCTGTAGGCCATTTTCTTATTTCATTAGTATTAGTAACTTATTATTATATTACGTATTATTAGATTATCTATTATATTATTAATCTCATTATTATTTATATTATTAATGTATTTTGTATTATTATCTTATTATTCTCCTACTTTATTATTTATTCATGATTTATTATTATTATTTATTAATAACTATACTAAACTATTCTCTGAATTTCGCGTTCTTCCTTTTGGGATCGTGGATGGTCTAGGGTTAGCAGCTGCCCGGCTTCTCTGTGCCATTCCTCAGCCCGACGCAGAGTCCAGGTTCTGAATCCTTCTGATGGATGATGTTACATCATCTCCCTCTGAATCTGCATTTAGTGCCTACATGGTACAGCTTGATTTTTTCTACTTACGCACTTCTCCACTTTGTTTTTTCCTATTATATTTCCTCATTAAGTTTATTAGTTAATTTTGTCTAATCTTCCTGCTTGTTTTGCTAATCGCACTATACTTAAATCTTAATTATTATTCTTCAGTAATCTGATTTCATTATTATGTATTAGTATTACTATATTACTTGTTACTATTATTATTATTATTATTATTATTATCTATTATTATATTATTATTATTATTATTATTATTATTATTATTATTTATTATTATTATTATTATTTATTATTATATTATTGATATTTTATTATTATTAATTATTATTATTATTTATTATTAATTATTATTATTATTATTATTTATTATTATTATTTATTACTTATTATTATTATTATATTCATTTTATATCATTATTATTATATTATTTTATATTATTATTTATTCATTATTAATTATTTATGAAAAGATCTCTTTAACATCTTATTTAACAAGGGAATTTTCCCAGAAATCTTTAAAGTCTCACGTGTCAACTCCTGCACATAAAAAGGTGATAAAACTGACTCTAAAACTATAGACGCGATTTCTCAATTAGCACATACCATTCAGCAAAATAACATCGATAAAACCTAGGTCATTAAGAAATCGAATATAAATTTATCTTATACGAAAATACTTATCAATTGACTTTCATTTGGTTTAGAAAAGAACAGATCAACTAACTGAAAGCCCTTGTTTTTGGACTGACAAAAATATATTGAAAATTATATTATATAATAAAATTTCAACTGCACTTATATTATTGGGTCTTAAACAAAAGCTTTTGATACAATAGATCATGATACTCCTACTTAACAAGAACTGATCATTAAGCATCGGCAATAAAGGGTAATACACAAGGTCTCCCTAGCAATTGTTTAAACATATCTTAGTGGAAATCTCAGTGATGTGAAAAAGGTGAAACATTGCTTGATACCTACTACATCATATAACAAACTTGCCGGTGTTCCTACAAGCGATCTCTGATTCTTTGGCCCATTCATTTTCTCTAAATTTACATTGTATCCAATGTATGTATCTTTATTCCACACGATACTTTCATGGTCTCATTTGCTGATGATATTTCAATATTAATAAAGGATAAAAATCCCGGCTAATAACACTATCACTTAAAAAGCAGCAGACAGTCTTAAATAAGATTCACAGACATGGAAAGATTCTGAATAAACTTCACTAAAACTCCTTGCAAAAAACGTCATACATTCTTATTAGCAACAAACCTATAGTGCTGAAATTTCAACATAAAAATTAAAGGAGTTTTGACTTGAAAAGTGAGTCTTAACAAAATGCAACGTATTATTGGGGTAACGGTAAGATAAAAAATGACATTCAAAAGAACATATCAACTCAGGCTAGTGAGTACACACTAGCGAAATATATGTAATTCACTAGTGAACAATTCGAACAATTCATTTCTCGCTTTATAATATCTATATTTGAAGAAGATACCTCACACTGCACATATACTCACCCACATCTTCATTCATATATTTTTGTCCTTCCCAGTTCTATGGCATATATGCTCTCACGCTAACAATCAGCTATTAATGTTCCGAGTTATTGTTGATGCCAAAACGCTTCATCCGTCTGTTAAGCCCCAAACTAAAAACTTCTATCCCACGAGCATACATGCATCCTTTGTTTAAATAACTTTAAAAATACTAACAATGAAAGACCTATTGATAGTTTTCCTCTATTAAAGGAACAGCGCATACAAGATATCTACAAAATAAGCATGTAACTTCCTTAATAATCTAACTTTCATAACTAACCAACATTCAACAGAGACATAATCTATTAGACTGAATCTTACGTTTGGGGGGGGGGGGGCCCGGGGGCCCTCCCACGGCTAACATTCCGCCTTTCTACTAGGTTTAGAAAAGCTAAGACACGCCTCACAGTCAGTTAAAGCTAATAAATGGTGCTAGAACGTCTATAACGGCGATTTATCCTCGAGACCATTAAAAATGAATATTTCTCCTTACTATTTCCATCCAACTTCCACGTTAAACTTAAAAAAAGCTATTACATATAATACAGTACCTGAATACTATTTTACTCCCCCATATTGCCATTTACAAGTAAATTCAAAAAAGCTATATAAATAAGTACTAATTATATTACTTCATTTACTTATTATCATAATTATTATATTTTTATTATTATTATTATTATTTTATTATTATTATTTTATTATTTCATTCATTATTATCTATTATTATTATTATATTATTATTCATTAGTTATCTATTATATTATTATTATTAATTCCATTATTATTATGATTATTATTATTCATTATTCAAATTCATTCAGTTAATTATTTATTATTAATATTATTATTATTATCTGTTATGTTATTCGTATTATTATTATTATTATTACTCGTCATTATTATTATTAGCACTATTATTCATTATTATTGTATTATTATTATATATTATTATTATTATCATTATTTTTTCATTATTATTATTAGGTTATTATTTATATTATTATTATTATCTATATTATTATTATCATATTATTATTTAATTATTTATTATTTTATTCTTATAATTATTTTTATATTTAATATTTTTCTTCTTGTTATTGAAAAATCTATTATTATTTTATTATTATTATTATTAATATTTCTATTGTTATTTTATTTTATCTCTGGATGGAACTCCATAAAACGCATATGTCGGCTTCTCAAATACCTGTTCATGTTATTATTATTCATTTGATATTATCATTATTAATTATTATTACTCTATTATTATTCATTATTATTCTTATTATTATATTATTATTCATTATTATTCATTTTATTATTATTATTATTATTTAATTATTATTATTATTATTATTACTTGGTTCTGTTATTACTATTAGTACTATAATTATTATTGTGTATATATTATTTTTTTATGATTTTATTATTATTATTATTATTATATTATTATTCCATTATCTATTATTATATTATTATTATTATTTATGATTGAGTTCTTGTATTATTTATTATTATTATTATCTATTATTATTATTACTGGTGTTATTTATGTTTTTGTTATTCATATTATTACTTCTTTATTCTGATTTATTAATAATTTACAACTGTGTACCCCTACTGTCATTTGTTTGCCTGTTCTTATTATTATTATTTACCTTAATTATTAAGATAACACTTTATCATTTCTTCTTATTATTGTTATTATAATATTATTATTATTATTATTATTATTTCCCTTTATGAATTGTTCTAATTGGTTCTTGTTAACATTCTAAAAAAAATTGGTATTTATATTACATTTAATGCGCTCAAAGAACACGACACTGTGTTGCAATTAGTAAGCCCATTTCTTTATAAAGAAAAATTTATCTTGTAAGTAATAATTAGTTGCTTTAAGTAGTTTATAAATAATATCTTGTAGCCACCTGCCTAAGCAATGTAAATTTTTCTTACCTGAATAAAGTTTAAAATTTGAAATAGAAAGAAATAATGAGTAGTTAATATTATTTTGATTATTATATTTCAGTATTATTATTATTATTCTATATATATTATTTTATTATTACTCTTATTATTCAAGAGGATCTTATTTCTTAATTCATATTTATTTATTTATTATGATGGATTAAATCTATCAATTATTTAGTATTATTATTTCTTATACTTATTGTTTAATTATTATATTTTCGGGTCTCTAAAGGAACACAGACACTGTGTTGCGATTAGTAGACCCATTTCACAAGATACTAGGGAAATTATTTTATGTTCTTATACATTTAATTGGGTATACTAGAATTTGTAAAATAGTTTGACCTATGTAATGATGTCAATTTTGCTTTAATGAATAAAGCTTTTGAAACTGAAATTGAAATTAGTAAATTATTATGCATTATTATTATGAATACATTATTATATTATTATTTTTTTATTATTATTATTAATAATTAGTAGTTATTATTATTATTATTATTGACTTATTATTATTATTATTATTATTTATATTAATATCATTACTTTCTGACTTATGTCATGTGGTTATTATTTATTTACTATTTATTTTGGGCTCAAACTGTGACCGAAAACGTCCCCTAGTACCCCCACTTTTTTCTCATCTATCATAAATATCCTTTGTATTAATAATACAATCACTGTAAAAATATCCATGTAATCTATAAGAGCAGAATAAATATTTTAATAAGTGAATGTTAAGCTTCAAAGATTTGAGTTGATATGATTCTTAATTTATTATTATATATATTATTATCGATTATTATTATTATTATTAAGTCCTTATTAACTATTTTATTTATTATTGTATATTGATTTATTATTATTATTTTTTTCATGCTTTCTTATCATTGCATAATATTATATTGATATAATTATTATTATTATTATATTGATATATTATTTTAATTATAATTATTAATTATTATATTATTATATTATTATTATTATTATTATTTTATATTATTATTATTATTATTATCTATTCATTATTTATTAGTTATTTACGCGTATTATTGTGTATTATTATTTCTATTTATTATTATTATTTTTTTTTATTTATCTATTAATAATTATTATTATAATTATTATTATTATTATTATTATTATTATTATTATTATTATTATTATTATTATTATTATTATTATTATTATTATTATTATTATTATTATTTATTATTATAACATAATGTTTAGTTCCATTAGGTCGAATCCGACCATAATTTGACACCCAAAAAACGCAATGTCGTGACAGTCCTTATGAGTTAAGCGTTGCTATTTCCCTTAATTAAAAATTTCGAATTTATCCTACAACTTATTTCTAAACTTTTGTTGATCCCTTCTCCGATTAATTAATAAATTATAAATATAAATATAAATATAAATATAAATATAAATATAAATATAAATTATAAATATAAGTCAAAGAATATAAATATAAATATATAATATTAAAATCTTGAAAAAATATTTTTGAATTTATAAATGCTTTTAAATGTTTTTTTTTTAAATCTCTCTCTCTCTCTCTCTCTCTCTCTCTCTCTCTCTCTCTCTCTCTCTCTCTCTCTCTCTCTCTCTCTCTCTCTCTTAAAACAGTGTTATAAAAAAAGGCAAATGTATTTAGAAATTCTTCCTACAAGGATGTAAATTGAGTGTAAAAAGGAAGTAGGATTAAGAAAGGAATTTGATTTTCTCGTAGAAAAAGATTACCTATTTTTGGCAAAAAAATACCCAAAAAAGGTGAAATTTTAGTCTCGTCTCGGATTTTTTATTTTATCCGGTAATTCCCGTTGTGAGAATTACCTCACTGCATTCAAAGATGTCAACGGAAACGCCTCGAACTCTTTCATACATTCATTCTTACGTATACATAGAAACTTACACACACATTATGCACTCCTACACATGAGTATTGTGTATGGATGATGCATATATGCGAGTATGTTTGTGTATGTTACTGTATATGTAATACACAATGAAAATGGAAATGCATGGCACACAAACATTTGTCTAAGCTGGACTCTGCCCCTTTCCCCCGTTTAGTGGTTTGGAAACTAAATAATTATATTTACCACCATATTACGGGTGATTCCACCGTAACATCACAGTGTACAAACTATACTCTATTTTCTGGAGATGGTAAACAACCTATTTACCCTTCTATTTCTATATAGAGTAAACACATCACTTTTTTAACTTCTATTTCGACGTTTCTATCTCTCATTATTTACTTCTAATTCTACAGTGAAGTAAACACTTATTTACTTCTAATTCTACAGTGAAGTAAACACTTATTTACTTCTATTTCTACAGAGAAGTAAACACTTATTTACTTCTAATTCTACAGTGAAGTAAACACTTATTTACTTCTAATTCTACAGTGAAGTAAATACTTATTTACTTCTAATTCTACAGTGAAGTAAATACTTATTTACTTCTATTTCTACAGAGAAGTAAACACTTATTTGCTTCTTCTATTTCTACAGACAGGTAAATACACTTATTTATTCGTGATGTGTCTTAATTTTCCAGTACGAACTGTATTCAGAAGCAGCGTACATACATGCTATATACCTGCACGTGTTATTACATTGGAAAGAATAAGATGTACTATGCCATAATTAGATATGGAATTTACATACATACATAATACATACATACATACATACATACATACATACATACCAACATACCTTCACCACATACATCATACCATACATACTATACATACATACATACATACATACATACATACATACATACATACATACATACATACATACATACATACATACATACATACATACATACATACATACATACATATTTACATTTCATCTTTCTGAATTTTTTTGTATGTAAAAAGTATTAAATAAATAAATTGCATCGTGAATGCTGAAAAATTAATTCATCATCATCATTATTATTCAAATTTAGCTCAGAAAATGTAAGAATTGTAGATTATACTGTAAATAATGTAGCATCCTTGCATTATTAATTTGAATCAAAGTATGAGATTAATATTGTTTAATTGCCAGAAACCCAATTTTCCTGGATATTTTTTTTTACGCTGATTCTTAAAATATTTAAAGAAAATAATATTTTTAATTTTGGCTCATGTGGGTTATCTGCCTCCAGTTAAGCCATAGCTCAATTTTTTTCTAATATCGACGTAATCGAATTAAGTGTGCAAAGCGCTCTTGGTACCAGATGAGTGTATTTTTTTTTTTAACAATGCAAAGTGAAATAAATTATAAATATAAAAATAAATTACATTAGGTGAGATTATTAATACTTTAAGTAAAGGCTATGTTGAGTTTAGTTAGTTTACATAGATTTAAAACTTTTTTTATAGAATTTTTAAAGCTGTGAAGCTGCTTTATTACTAAATCTATAGTTTCAATTTGACTTAACGCATTTTTACTCCACGTTTTATGCAATGTGTTTCGAGATTCGACTTCAACTCGATGTGTATGTGGATTCAGGTGAGGAAAAGACCCACCATGATTCCCGGTATTTTTTTTTTTTTTTTGGGGGGGGGGGAGAACGGGACTGATTTCTAATTTCCTTTGCACGAGTAGTTTTTCATCATAATCTCTTACGTACTTTGCCAGATCTATTTATACTTCAAATTAATTTTTAGGTCCTGATTTTACTTTAATTTTAAAGTAGATTTTCTTTCTTAGATAAACTTTCAAGGTAGTTTTAAGGTATAATTTTCTTTCAAACCTCGTCTTTTTTTTTGTTTTTTCTTGTTTTGAACAAGAAAACTTTTTTTATTAATTCTCTTATTTTAGTTTTCGACTCCTTTTCCAGATAAGTATTTCGTATTTGTTTTTAAAAGATTTTAGTTCCCGTGCAAAACACGCAAATCTTTCTAAAATTTTGACATTTGTGTCCAATCTTTGTTTCATTACCCTGTTGTTAAAAGTATTTATAGATTAAAAATTTAAATTAAAATACTAATTAAATATTTAATCCTATAAATATGTATATTTTCAGAATGTATTAACTTCTACTGAAAATAAGAGTGGCCCTACCAAGGTACCAACTCAATCAAAATCTCAAAAAAATCAAAGCAGACTTGAGAGACTTAGGAAATCTATAACCATGACAACCTCTCTATCCTTGAAAGTTGGTCATCTCTTCTTTCCTTGTCCCGGAATTCAGATAAGTATCCTTTCCTTACTGCCCGAAGCCAGGATATGGAGGACGCCAATTTCTCTAATGAGAAGATTAACTCTAACCAAGAGTTGGTACGAAACTCTCAACCAAATGGAATGACGTCCAAAGTCATCGTCTCACGTCATTGTTTTTAAAAAGACCCGTAAGTTCCCTCTTTAACTTCACTATATACTATTATAATATATAATATATATATAATATATATATATTTTAATATATATATATATATAGGATATATATATATACGTATGATATATATATAATATATATATATATATATATATTACTATTATATATATATATATTTATATATATATATCTATACATCTATATATATATATATATTATCTTTATATATATATTATATTATATATAATATGTATATATCAATATATAATATATATACCTATACTAGAATATTATATAATATAATATATATACTATATATTATATATATATATATATATATATATATATAATATATATATGATATAATATATATATACATTATATCATATAATATATATATAACTTAAAACGAAACTCGAAAATTTACCTCTATATATTATAGATATATATATTTATATATCTACTATAATATATATTATAATATATTATAATACTATACTACTTAATACCACTCTAATATATAGTATATGAACTATTCACCACCCTCATATCCATAGACAGTAATACCTTATATTTATTCTATATTTCACTATATATATATACTATATAATTAATTTATCTATATAATTTATATAATACTATACTACTATCTATATATAAATATAATATATATATATATATATATCTATATATACAACTAAACTATATATCTTTACTACTCTATCCTTCATACCGTCGTCCCTCCATGAGTGCGTATATATTAATAGCTACCTCCTAACCCTCATTATTTTATACGCCTACTACTTAATATATTAATGTTATGCACCTTTTATATTAACCCTGATATATACACCTATACTATCATATTATGACAATACCTTAACCCTGTAATACAAATCCTAATATCAATATTATTTATCTATTACTACCTACTCTTCTTATACTATCACCTCATTATATATCCTTACTATAATAATATAAATATATACTATAATAACATACATAGTTGATTAAAAATGAGTAAGAAGAATAATCATAATTATAATTTTAGTCTTTGATCAAAGTGCATATAAAAAAGAAATAAATGGAAGGAAAAAGTTATATTTACATGAATTTGTAATATAGATCGGTAAATAGAAATGTTTAACTTAGCGCTTGAGTGAGCTTTTCATCACGCTTGCACGAACACGTCACGTGTTACAGGCAATAAGCTGTTGTTGTCAAAGTTACAAACTTACAACCCTATAGGTCTGCAAATTCAAATCTAAATATGTAGTGGATGATTTTAACAGTATAATATATTATATATATATATGATATATATAATTATATATATAATAAAATAATATTATATATAGTACACTTGTTCAGACTCATTCTATATTAATATATATAGTATATATATATATATATATGATCCTTATATAATATATATATAATATATATATATCATATATATATACTATATTATAGACTATATACGTACTACTATTCTCTCATATATAATATATACTAATATATTATATATATATATATTTCGGCACTCCGCGATATGGCCTGGGCTCCTGACTCGACGAGGAACGCCATAGTCCTTGCTACGGGGGATGGAAGTTTATATATATATATACTCATATATCTATATATAGTATATAAGCTATTTATTGTATTATACTATATCGCTACCTATCTCAGTACTCCTATACTATTTTATATCTTATTCCTCATTATTCGATCAGTACCCTCCTATTATCCCCTATAATTATATATATATATTATCCATATATATTATATATTATACTACCCTCAGATGAAACTTCTGTTTTCTAGGACAATCCCTACAAAACGTCAGCACATGAAAATTTAAGAAACCAATGTGGCATTATCTCTGAACATTTATTTACGCGCGTACGTCTTCGACACAACCAGGGTCCCATCCATCGGCTAAAAGTATACTCTTAAACATCTCGCATATATTTATAAGTGAACAATTAAAATTACTTAATTGAAAATTAAAATATGAACATAAAGAACACAAAAACAGAATAAAAAAAATAATAAAAACTGCTAATCCATAATAATCAGTAAACTATACACAAACTGCCAATAAACTAACGAATAACCCTAATATTGATAAATAGCAAAATCAAATGTAAATACTAAATGAAAAGTATGCTCAGTAATAAAATAATAATAAAATAATAATAATAAAATAATAATAAAATAATAATTAATAATAACAAAAAAAAATAACAAAGATAATATAAATATATCACAAAAAATAATAAACAATAATCATAATAATATAATAAATAATACATAATAAATAATATATAGTAAGAATTAATAATAATAATAAAAATAATAATATAATAATAATATATATATAAAATAATAAAAATAATAATAAAAAATAATATAAAAATAATAATAAAATAAATAATAATAATTAATATACATAAATAATCAAATAAGAAACATATAATAGATGAATAATAATAATCACCTACAAAACGTTTAAAAACACCCTACAGAGATTATAAACTTTAAACTTACCTTGAGACGTGTGCCAGAAGGAGCAAAAATTGTGACAAATTGTTAAGAAAAATTTCAAGAACTGAAGTTTACAACTTGAGGGCGGATGTTGAAAACACTTTAGTTTGGTGATCAAAAGTAACGTTTTGATAACGATGGACCTCCACGAATATTCTACAGAATTCTTCTGATTAGAGGATTGATAATTTAACACGAAAGCAGTGACACTTATACAGTAAAATAATTGAGTGGTCTTCTTCCGCCTGCTTGCTCATTACTGTTTTAGAGGGGGTTTTCCAGTATCTTATTGAGTTATATCGGCATCAAAGAATTCTCGAAGGTAGACTGTGGTGTCAGGGGCAGAGGATTCACCAAGCCAATAATCATGATTGGTCTCGACAATTTCAAGGGGATCGAGCACGCTTCAGACTGAGCTTAATCAATTCGTGAAGCAAGATTCTCTTTTGTAGACAGAGGGCCTATTAACGGTTTCTGTGGCTAACTCCCCCTCTCCCCACTGTGGGCGACCATGACTCGAGAACGGAGTAAGTCTTGATGTGGATCTCTATAGTAGGAGCTCTCGTCTCAACACGCGAGGACAGGTATATCTTAGAACACTCTGGACTTCAACGAGGTGCTAGGGAAACGGTTCTTTGTATTTGAAAAAATTAGAACTGGAGTTCCTCGTCTAATCACCTTGTTCTCAACTATTCTCGCTTCAATAAAGTTATTTTGACTAACCTCTTAAAAATTGGCCGACAGGAACCTTTGCCGCTCTGTCTACATAAGAATCTTCTTCCAAGTCTAGATAATTCTTCCTATATTATTATATACATATATATATATTGACTATTACATATATATATAATATATATAGTATATGAGTACCTATATAACTGAGTTACACTATAGATATATATCCACCCCCTCTATTATCCATACACTAACCCCTAACTTACATAGTAGTATTAGATAAATATATTGTATATCTATATATATATCACTTAATATATAACATATTATATAATATATATAAGGTATATATTTCTATAATAATAACTTATATATATATATATTAAGTACTTGAGCTATTCCTATACCGGGTATTTATCATTATATAGTATTATATATACAAACCTCCTTATAAATCCTATATATACCATACAATACCAGATAGTTATATACACATATAGGTACTAATTACCCTAAATAGTCGAAAATAATATCACAAGGTATATATATATTAACATACTAAAAATATAATATTAAAATAATTTTATAGTTTCTCCCTCAATTCAGGTTCGTACCCTTGACTCACCACTATTATTTTCTGAAATTAGTTCTATAAATATTAAGATATTCTTTACAAAAAAAAAAACAAAAAAAAAAATAAAAAAAAAAAAAAAAAAAATAAATAACTTTATATTATAATACTAAATATTTTTATTCGCCAATAGACATGAGTCACAGAGTATTTTGATATCAGAGATCGAAAATAAATATATTAACAGACTAGAGTCAACAAAAAAGAAAGTTCGACGCAAGTACTTTAATTATGAATCTCTTTTTCTAGAGCTCTGTTAAATATATAATTATATTAAATCAAATAGTGGCAGTATCTAGAAATATAGATTAACTATTAAATGATTTAAAAAGATCTTAAAAATCATATTAAAAAATCATATTGAAAATTAATATAAAGGAAAATCACTCTAAAAATCATTATAAAATATCATACATATAATAGTAAAAGTATAATAAAATAGTAACCTGTATATTAAAAATATATATATTAAATGTGACATTAACATATATTTTAGTGTCTTTAGAAATATTAATAATAATGCTATACATCATAAGAATTCGTTGTTACATAATCATTATTACAGACAATTTCATGGTATCCTATCCCTTATTGTAATTATTTATATAAATTATTATTATTTAAATTATTAATTAATATAAACTATCAATCCTAATATTATGGATTGTATAATCATATGTAAAATAGTATAACTAAATAGCAATTATATATGCTACTTATAATCTATGAGATATAATTAATATATTATTATATACTACTTTTTACTGCTGGTCTGACAACAATTTTTGAATTAATAATTATAAAATATTAGAAAATGTTGTTCTTTATTAGCTATAAGAATAATAATAATAATATAATATAAATGATAATAATAATAATAATAATAAATAATACCTTTAAGTCAAGAGAGAGACATTACACTATAATAAAAACATAATAATAATAATCAATCCGATTGATAGCTCTAATTAATTAACTAATAATCCTTTATAATATAATATCATTATAACTTCAAATAATAAATATATAGATAATAATAATAATACTTATAATAATTAATAATAATAAATAATTGCAATTAATTATGAATACATGAAACATAAGAGTATAATAATCAACTAAATGTAATAATATATATATGATATACAACCGATACATGAATAAATAATACATAATAAATGAGAGAAATAGATGAATAAATACACTACTATATTTACACTGCGAGAGTAAGTTAATGAATTAATAAATATAATAATAATATTAATAAGAACATACAATAATAATAATATATAAGTATATAGTACATACATAATAATAGATGAAAACTACAATGACATAGTTAATCAACTAATATAATAATCAATACAATAATATATAATAATGATAATAAAAATAATCAATATATTTAATAATACAGAACACTCCAAATAATAATAATAAAATTAATCATAATAATAATAATATAATAATCAATAATAATAACTAAATAATAATAATTAATAATACAATTATATTAATTATATAATAAATCAATAACAATAATTTTAATTCAATGAAAATCATAAAATTTAGCAGCCTGAAATAGTTCTAATAGTAATTCAATATATAATAATATAATAATAATAGTATAATAATAATAATATATAAAATAATTAATAATAATAATAAAATAATAACAATATAATAATAATAATTAATAATAATTAAATTAGATATTAATGAAGTGTTATTTATAAGATAATAATAATATTACAATAAGAATATATAATAATAATAAAATAATGAATTACTAACTAATAATAATAATAAGTAATAATGAATAGATATTCAATAATCAATAATTAACTATATAAACTCAAGTAAGCTTACATAATTTTAACTTCAATAACTAATTAAAATCAATTCAATAACTAATAATATTTAATAACTCAATCATAGATCAACATAAGCATATTATCTATTTTACACCATACCATAACACTCTATATTTTTCGTTTCTATACATTTATAATAAACATGCGCATTCTAGTTATTACCCCTTCTTCTATTGGGAATATATCAACGTGAATGCATCTTCAGTCACTTATTGTAACTCAGCCTATATTTTCGAAAACGATCTTTGTTTATAAACTTCGAAAATACATAAAACCAAATTAATCATTGCTATTATTAATATATTATATATTTTATTATATTTTTAATGAGCGTCTAATGTTTTTTGTGTCTCTAATATAATTAAAGAATCAACTGTAGTCTTCATATAATGCTGCTGTAAGTTTAAGTCAAAATTATAATATAAGCGAGTTAAATGCTTATAATATATAAAATAATTCCAATGTTATTTTAAGTAAATTGTTAATTCTGACTAGATATAAGGTATTTTTGTGCTTAACTCTTTAATAAGTGGATTATTAATCATCTAAGTACATAATCCTATTTTTATTTATTAAAATAAATTGCATTCATGTTCAGGCGTAAGTTCGTTACAAGTAAAATTTGTAGGCTATTTTTGTTTGAAATTAATTGTTATAACCCCTAGTGTACACATCCGCAATTACCAATACAAAAATTACGGCGTCGGGGAAGGATGCCTACTAGCTGCCCAAATAAAAAGCTAGCATGAGTTAAAAAGAAAAAAGGACATATGATTTGCGTCAATAAAAGTGTACCTCCGCTTCTGAAATACTTTCAAATTTGTAAATATCAGCGAAAATAAAAATGATCTGAAAAAAATTGGAGAATTTTAAATTATTGAGTCTGAGTGTGTGGATATGTTCACGTAAATCATAGAGGAAATTATAATCCAATCAATTTAAAGTTAAAAGCCAAATTCAAATATAAAACTCATTACTTGGTGTAGATAATATCAAGATACTTGGAATGTAAAATTTAAGAGTTATTATAATTACTCCCGTAGTTTTAATTCAAAAAATATGATTAATTGAAGGAAAGTTGGCTAAAATTGTATTTATATTCATTTCTCTTTATCACTTTTTATATCCAATTGCAAATATAAAAATGTAGACATAAAAGTATATAATTTATATTATTATATATATTATATATATATTATATTCCAATGAATTTATTATTAATTAAGTTTCAGTAAATTTATACATAAAATATATATAACATTATTATGTAAAGTATATACCCTTCTCTTCTCTTCTCCTGACCTACATTGTCATCATGCTAAAGGAAATATATGAACAGGCACTAATGTACTTCCTACTATCTATATCTACTATAATATAGTTATATAATATATAAATATATATATATATTATATATATATAATATAATATTATACTAATATAATATTATATATATATTATATATAGTTAATATATATTATTAATATATATATATATTATATATATGATATATAATATTTAATAATAATTAATATATACGGGTATATAATATATATATATATTTAATATTATTATTATAATATATATATATATCATATATACTATATATTATAATATTATATATATATATATATATATATATATATATATATATGAACATATTAATGCAGGCGTTTTTTATTATATAAAAATTTCTCAAAGAAAAAAAAAAGTAATTCACTAAATTTAATTAAAAATAAATAACTAATATCTTTTCTGCGAATATCTATTTTTCCGAATCATAGTTCCTTAGCTTTAAAAAAGTCTCTCGAAATCCATAGTTCATTCACTATATATATAAATTACAAAAATATTCTATTTAAAATAGTTTTAAATAATTTATTTTTTAAGGTCTATTTATTTTGCATAAAATTTAAATTAGTAAATATAAATCGAACGTCCTAGAATATCTTAATACTGAATTTTCGATTTATTGTATTTAGACAAATTTAGTTAACCATCAATTTACTGAGAATAATCAGTTTCTATATTTGTATATTTAAATGATTATTTTAAATTATGAGTTGTTAATTCACGTTTGTTATACATTTAGAGGTTTATAATTGATAAAACTGCATTAAAGTAGCAATAGTAAAACGAGTGACGCAATAATTTAAAAGGTAGAATAAGATTGGAGTTGTTTAAGTGAAACCAACCATGTTAGCCCAGATATAGGACAAATGGATAACAATTCCACAATATTTCTAGCATTAAACAATACACAAATATAATAAACATGAAATATGGTGACACTTATAGAATACGTGTAAGTCATAGAAGATTTTTGTATATATAATCAAACGATAAACAAATAATATATAGTGTTAGCCCTATAAAATTAACAAAATTAGAAATTAAAATTTAGGTTAATAAGTCTGATTACCTGTATTGTTGTTGAGAATTGTCGACAGTGACTCATACGATGACGATGACGATGACGATGAGCGATTATCACTCCAGCACATTATAATAACTCTAAATGATCCAGCTGGATAAGCGTAAATAGTAGTATTGGAATAGATCCAGCAACATTATCAGTATGATTCTCCGATAATAATTACTTGTCCATATAAAAAATATATTATAAAAAAGGAAAGAGAACGAAAAATATATGAATCAAGAATATAATTAGAATTGTGTATCCGCTATATATCTATGCCTAAACTAAAGCATTGTTCTTCAAATCTTTATACACACGTTCACATCGCTTACTAACTCTACGTGAAGAAATCTATTATATAAACTTATAACTGTGGTGTGTAGAGGAAAAAATTATTTGTGAGACTCTCAATAATTCGAAAAAGAAGAGTATCAAGCTTAGCCTATCAGCCTCGTTTCTGAACTCTATTAATATGATGAACTGGTCGAAGTCAAAATAAAATGTCACCCTAGGGCTTATCAGGGGAGGGGTGGACGGACCTCAATGTAAAGGATTCTAATTACCATTGGCAGAGGTGGCGGCCACAACCACCACCAGTACTCAATCATTAATAGTCATACAGACCATTTTCAACTCCTATTTCAAATTGAAGTGTATATACCGTTATTCTTCGTCTGCACTAAGCAAGTGTCTCATTGACTAACATATATCTTGTATATATCTCACAACTTTTTCTTCTTACTCTATTTATTTTATTTATCTTGATATTGTCAATTACTTCCGTACTCAACATAATTACGCTATCAACTTATTTATTGTATATAATTTGACTACCTGGAAATCCATACAAATTTAAATATGTGACTTAATAATAATTCTAATATACCAGTCATAAGTAGGTCGCATTTACTCTAATATCCATAAGAATTCAACATATTCATGTATACCTACACTTAATTATTATACTTAAAGCTTATTATAAACAACATCATATAACTTATTAATCCAATTCTACCTTTTTTATTCCATATTTAATGACATATTACACCTCAATTATCTAAAATGTTTAACTATGGTAATTTTAAATTTTAATTCACCTTCCAACACTAGAGAAAATTAAATTAGCTATCTATTCAATGCTTGTTCAGACTTAATAAACTTACCCTCCTTGTACAATTTCATAATCTCACCTCCTTTCTTAATCATTTTCTGGTTTACTATTATCTAATTTATACAATTTATCATACTAATTTCCATGTAATCAATATATAGAAGTGAAACTGCATAATATTATTTATAAACAGTTAATATTATCTCTAAAATATTGATATTGTTTAAAGATAGGAATTTGAGTGCGGGAACGCTTATACCTTTTAACTGGCTACACGACTTAATGAAACATTAGATAGATAATAATGGAATGATCATCATAGATATTGAAATCGTTTTGTATTAATGATCTACTGCTTCAAGACGACGCGTATGTGCACTAATGATTCTGATTTAAGACGTAATTTAAATTTGTAAGTAATAATATTATATGTGATTTTATAATGAGAGATTAATATATCTTCTTACTCTTCTCTCTATTACTTTCTATGTTGGAATGGTCATAAAATGTCTAAGATCAAAACATTCTATCTATTTTTATCGTATTTGTTATTAATTTTATTGCAATCATTATTCATTATTTCATATTTTAATAATTATTATTTATTATATTTATATATTATAATTTATTTAATAATTATATTATAAATATTTAATTATTATTATATTATATTATTATTATATATTATTAATATATTAATTTAAATTTAATTTAATATTATTATTGATAATCAAGACATAATATTATTATACTATTTTTTTATTAGTTTTTATATTTATTCTTATATATTATTGTAATTATTCATTCTTAATTATATTTAATTTGTATTTATAATTATTATTTATATTGTGGTAAGTTATATTTATATATATATCATTTATTATTGAGTGAGTGGTAGTTTTAATTTATAAATAATTTATTTAATATATATTATATTATTATTATATAATCATCATATTAATTATATATGTTATTATTATTATTATTATAAATATCGTTATTATTGATTTATTTAATTTACTGAAATTTTTTTATTAATATTACTTTTATTATAATCTATATTTGTATTATTTTTAATTGATAATTTGATAATTAATAATTTCTTTATTTATAAAGTAAAATAAACGTTACGTGATTATTTCAGGAATTTTGTGAAATAATTAAAAAAATATAATTAAGATAATATATTATATACTAAATATATTATTATATATAAGACACAGCATTTGTATATATTAATACATAATATCATTTTAATAGTAAATAAGAACATCGTGAATCAGTTATAAAACAATAATTAATAAAATCTTATTAATATTATAAGTATATTAAAATTTATACCATATCTATTTACTATATATTATTATATTAATTAATATAAATTTAATTAAATTAGTTTAATTAATTATTTATTATTTCGATATTTATAATTAATCTATATTATTTATTACATAAATATTTTTTAATTTTATTTTAAGAATAATTTAATTTATTATAATTAATTTAATATTTATATTTATATAATTATTTTAATTACATTAATTATAGATTATTTTAACTAATATAAATTATATCAATTTAACCTAAATTATTAATTTTTAATATTTAAATATTTATTATTAATGATATATTATATTAATATTGATTATTTATTATTATTATATTATAAATTTATTTATAATTTAATTATATGAGTTTATAATTATTATTTAAATTTTAAAAATTAATTTAATTTAATTTATTTTAATCCTATAATTGATATTATTCATTCTTATTAATATTTAAATTTATTTAATTTATAGAATTATTATTTTACATTTTAATGTTTTAAGCTTCAATTATTAATTATATATTAGAATATATTTAAATTATAATTATTAATGTAGAGTACTTTTGGGTCTAAAAGATAATAAATAAAGTGTGTAGTCATAGTTGATTAATTTTTACATTAAATACCTTCAGACAATTTATTATTAAATTTAATTTACGTTGCATTTGATGAATTAATTCATCAGATTTCAGATTAAGATTACACTCATTTAAAATGAGATTAAATTAAAATTTATTTGATAAAATTTGGAATTTTATTCTATGTTGCGTAATAGGTGAAATATTATTTTAACTATTATTGAATGTGACTGTAAAAAAATGGGGTATCAATGGTGTTTCAATGACCCTACTCGAGAATATTTATATATTAAAGGATCAAAATATTTTAATATATATTAATATAGAGTATTTTAACACGAGTCTCTTTTAATAATAAAAATAAATTATATTAGTAATTAACTTTCACTCTATAAAATAATAAAATATTAATTATAAAAAAATATATAAAAATTACTTATAATTAAAATTATAATTAAATTAAATAATAATTATAAATTATAAAAATCAATATAGACA
>JABUQX010077760.1:0-2500 GCA_015478945.1 Trachelipus rathkii
ACAGAGAGAGATTTTGCATATCTTTTATAATTTATTATGTATTAATTTCATTTATTTGCCAACTTTCGCAAAAAAATATGAAAAATTATCGAACATTGGGAATTTTGCAAACACTTGAAATCGTTTTATAATGTCAATCGTGCTCGAGCCACGAGTAGACACGAGTGCAGGGAGTGCGCGGCTCTGAATTATACTATAATATATATATATATATATATATATATATATATATATAATACATTAATATATCTATAATATTATATATAAATATATATATATATATATTATATATATATATATATATATATATATATATAATATATATTATTATATATACATGGGCGTAGTGGGCGTAGGCAGGGGGGTGCACTTGCCCCCCCCCTAAATCTTGGCGAAAAAAAAATTATGAACTTATATGTTTGCCAGACGACACGTTTTAAGGGTTTATTAGTAGAACAACTGAAAAAATACCATCATCGGATAGATTATATGGAATAGTAATTACTATATTAATAACGTTTATAAGCGTTATTATTTATTTTTTCTAAAGGTTTAATGTGGTTTTCCTTTTTCATATTGGGCTTAAAGTCAACTAGCTTTGTGCTTTTATACAGCTTGCTTCTTCTGACATTATTCTTCGCTGGAACTCGCAGGATGTCCGCTAGCATTTTGGCGGCTTTGCCAAAGCGGTGAAACCGCAAATGAACGCGTATCTGCTGATTATTCAGCTGCAGACACTACATCAAAAATAATTGCCGAAATAAAGAATATACGCAATTGTGAAGACCATAGTCTTCTGCGGAACCCAGGATTACCTTTAAGAGGTAAAGAGCTGCACTGAGAGAATTTTTGAAGACCTAATTAAACTGCGAATAGAAATGTGGTGATGTGGAATTGAAAGAACATATTCAAGGGCAGAAGAAGAATGCCATCTGGACGTCTCCGATGATTCAAAATGAACTGATCAATTTGTGTGGAATTATCATAAAAAACATGATTGTCGCGGTTGCAAAAAAATTTTTTGTATCTACTCCATATTGGCAAGATGAAACTGCGGATTTGTCAGGCAACGAACAATCATCTAGTGCATTAAGGTTTTTCGATCTTGAAAATAATGTTCGAGAAGAATTTCTGGGGGTTTTGAAGTTCTTGGACCATTGCCAAAGACGATTGATTTGGTTTTTAACAAAGGTTTGAACCGAGTCTATGCGTTGGTGCAGGGGTACGACAGCTGAGCAGCAATTGCAGGGATACCGCTATGGGTTCAAAAAGAAACGCGGGAAAAATATAAAAAAAAAATTATATTTTCACTATGTAAGCCATCGGTTTAATTTGGTCATTAATGGCCTAAACATTATTCCTGAAATTTGAAATACTTGCCACAAATAAAAGACAAATTTTTCAGACTTCGCAAACCTAAAAGAAAATATTTCAATTGCCTAAATTTGTGAAACCCGTTGGACTCAAAAATATCATAGTATTGCTATTTTCCATACAAATATGATAAAAATTGTTGAAGACAACAATCAAACAAGAAAAACAGCTTTTCTATTATTCTTTTCAGCAACAAGACCCAATTTCATTATTACCTCTTCCGTAATAACCAAATATTTTGCTTTAGTTGAACCAGTGGTTAACATTATTCAAACAAAAAATATTTACCTTAAGCAGTACTCTGATCATATCCAAAGAATTTTGAAGGTTGTCAAAGACAAATGCAAAACTGCAAAACTGCTGATCAAATAATTGCTGATCTGCTCTTATCCGCCAATGTTATTACTGCTGAGTTTTTAGTAGAACTTGCACCACCTAGAAAAGTACAATCTCAACAACATAAAGCAAATCATCCTGCTGAAACTTCTGCTGAATATTGGAAGCGTTCTGTACTTGTGCCTTATCTTGACTCACTTTCATACTAGATTTTCTGAAAACAACGTGCCAGCATTTTATCTTTTTCATTTGCATCCGTTTCTTATGTTAGGGCTCCCGTATGCAGTTTGCGTGAGAAAGTAAAATGTTTTTCAGTTTTATGATCTTGATGTCAAATTCATACCGAAACTGACTTATGGTATACCTTGTGGCTGGATAAAAAAATGGATAAGCAAAAGTTGAAAGACTTGGAACTTACTGAAGTTATTAAAGAAGCTGACCCTTTTTTTCCTCAAATCAAAACCTGTCTATTAATTGCAATGGTGCTACCGTGTTCAATCAGTACCATTGAAAGGTTTTTCAACACTCTGCGAAGAGTAAAGACTTGGCTAAGAAAAACAATGAACAAAGACAGGCTTAATGGACTATGTAGGATGAGTATTCATAAAAATTAGTAAGTGAAAAAATGAACGAATTGGAAATAAATATAATTGCGAAATTTGCTGAAAATCCAAGGCGTCTAATGCTAGTTTAGATTTAATATTAGTTACTACTCAGGACTCAGTACTAGCCAACCACCATAAATATTACTTTACGTTTCTCAAATAGGTATTTTTATTTTTACTCACAT
>JABUQX010077760.1:5000-7500 GCA_015478945.1 Trachelipus rathkii
AGACCGCAACTATAGACGATAAGGAACTTTATTGTTAAATAAGCTTATGTTGTATCAAGCTTTCGTTTCAAGGTTAACGGATGATGTTAATGATACACCAACGTGGATGTTGTTTGACGCGTCGTTACTTCGTAACCGGAGATTTTGGGTATTCTAATGTTATGTATGTGTGGTGCGTACATCTGTGTACTCCGAGGGTTGATAGAGGTAACAATAAGGATATTTTTGTTAAACTAACGTATGTGTTTTGACGCGAGGTTGTAAAGCAAACAATGGTAGCTTGTTTAGAAATCAATTTATTGGGAGAAATTACAGGGTGTTCAACAGTCGTCTGCCTGTACCTGGATTACTATTCGTTACATCGCGTCCATTGCCTGTCGGCTCTACAAGAATCATGCCCTCATGTGTCGATTTGATCAAACGCAGTGAATATTCGCTGAATCAGTTTCTCTCTTGTGTTGCTGGGTTTATTGGTACACAACACTTTCACATGCCCCAAGAAATAATCTAGGGTCGTGAGGGCGGGCATCTTTGCAGCCCAAGCAACAGGTCCGCCTCTCCAATCCATTGTTCTGTGTATGAACTCGTTCAGATGCGCCCGTATTGGTGCTGAGTGCCGCCTGGAAGCGCATCATGTTGGAACCAACATGTCCTCTGCGGGTCGAAAGGGGTATGTCATATAGCTACGGAGCGTGTTCTGGAGTAGTTGCAGGTACTCAGGTCCATCCAAACGGTGTGGAATGATGACAGGTCCCAGCAGATAATCCCAAAGAATTCCACCCCAGATGTTTACAGTAAATTTCGCCTGGTGAACTCTGATGAACATTGCGTGCGGATTGTCCTCGTTCCATATGTGGCTGTTTCTGCTGTTGAAGTAGCCATCACGTGTGAAGCACGCCTCATCGGTAAACAAGACATGTGCAGGAAAGGCAGGATTATCGATGTTCCGTTGCAGAAACCACCGGGCAAATCGCACACGGGGTGCGAAGTCGTTTGGCCCAAGTCCTTGTACTTTCTGTAGGTGGTATGCATGGAGGCTTTGCTCTTGCAAGACCCGAACCACAGACGACTGATTTGAATCCATGGCATGGGCAATGGCGCATGTGCTAGTCGACGGGTCGTTGGCGACTCTCTCAAGCACCTCTTCTTCAAACGCAGGAGTCCTCATATTACGCGGTCTTCCACCAATGCACCGGGGACGAAGGGTCCCATTATCTCGAAGGCGCTGATGAAGGCGAGAAAACATTGTGTGGTGGGGGTGATTTCTGTGTGGAAACCGTTCCCGGTACATGAGGTGCGCTCTTCGTCCATTTTCGTTCGCCGCACCGTAACACATTATCATGTCGGTTAACTCGAGAAGAGTGTAGTGATCCATTCGTAATCGATGCTTACACTGTACTGAATCAACGATGAATTGGGCAAGGTAAAGGTATTGCCACGTGTTTCCGAAGGACGTTAAGCGTACACACACATGTACGCACGCACAAACACATTAAAATTGAGTAACCTAAATCGTCGGTAACCTACATGCGACGCGTCACACAACATAAACTAGTGTACCTTACATCATCCGTAACTTTGAAACGAAGCGTCATACAACATAGGTTATTTAACAATAAATGTTTCTTATCGTTTGCTCTATCAGCCCTCCGAGTTTGTCGCAGAGGTTTTTATATATATATATATATATATATATATATATATATATATATATATATATATATATATATATATATATATATATATTATATTTTATATTTAATATTATTAAATATATATATATATATATATATATTATATATATTGTGTTTATATATTAGAAAGAGAAATACAATATCTCCATATATATTATATATATATATATATATATATATAATAATAATATATATATATTGAAATTGTTTGTGACAAATTTTATGAAGTAATTTTTAAATGATATTCATTACTCCCCTTTGAAGCAAATTTGATTTAATTGCATTAATTTCAAATTTACAAACAAATACTAAAAACGTCATTAACTTCTTATTATCATTTGGTCTCTCTCTCTCTCTCTCTCTCTCTCTCTCTCTCTCTCTCTCTCTCCTCTTCTCCTCTCTCTCCTTCTCTCTCTCTCTCTCTCTCTCTCTTCTTCACTCTCTCTTCTCTCTCTCTCTCTCTCTCTCTCTCTCTCTCTACATCACTGCAAAACTATATCTTCTGTAGCGTTTGGAAAAGCAAATTTTTCTTTTAGTTAACTTAGTATTTTTTACTTAGATCTTTTGTTAAATTTGGTATTTCTATTATATTGTTTTTCTTTTGTGGTTCCCTTCTCATTTTCTCTCCTCTCTTCATTCAGTATGATAACTTAAAAATCTTTAAACGATTACATATCTTAGTTGAATGTGTTGACGTTGATGGTATTGAGGGCTGATGCTCACTCTCACGATTTTTACTTAGAGAAGAATTTCTTGAAGTTGAGGATGACATTTATTCCACGTTCTCAAAGAACTCATCAATATCT